>JAVYIG010011098.1:0-63524 GCA_035222895.1 Strongylocentrotus droebachiensis
AAGCTAGTCTAAGGTCAGTTTCAAGGTTTCATTGAAATTTTTTATCAGAACAAAGTTTGCAAGGAATGCCCAGTGAGTGATTTATGATGGGCTTATTGTAGGAGGTCGGACAGCCAGAGATATACCCACCGACTGCATGCTGTCACATTTCACTTGTTTATTCTGAATTTACTGATCTTTAAAAAAAAAATCCTTTATCTGTTGCAGAACATTGCTTGTATATTGAGAGAGACCACCATGGGAAGAGCAGCATTAAGGAACATCAATGCTACAAATCTCTGCAGCAAAAGGGACCGGCATACTGTTGTGGATATGTTGACTCAGTACCTGATACGGGAGTATGGTACCAAGCCAAGCTCATTTGTGAAGGCATCAATGGCCCATGCCATTGTGACAAGCTTTCCTTTCTTAAAAGATCCAGAATCTCCACTTGGCTATGTAAGTCCTGTCCATGAATTGCTTTCCTTAATATATGTGACCTCAGGTATGGCTCAGATCACCACTTTTTTCTGGACTGATTTATGGATTGATTCTTACCACAGCGGGCATTTATTACTTGGAGGTGCCTTAATTCTTAGGTTGTCCATCCATACCTCCATCTGTCCCTACCCCATAGACCCCATTTACAAGAAAGTGAAATTTTATGAGAAGTTTCTGTTTGAGCCAGAAGCAATAAGCTACTTTAAGGTCTAAATCAAATAAATTATGTGTTTATGCAATAACTTTTGGAATACTGGATCATATTATTTTGTGTAACTTGCTATGAAGCTTCCTCAATTTTGTTATTCTTGTATTTATTATATTGGAGATGCTCAATCAATTGCATGTTGTATCACATTATCACAAGCATTATAAGAGCATCTCTGGCAATAGTAAATTTGACAGTAGACAGGCCTGAAAAGCTTACAAATAATGAAAAGCTAATATGGCATCAATCACTAAATCGTGCAATATTTTTGTTTATTTTTACCACTTGTTTATAAGTTATATTATCCAGTAATGACACATCTCTTAATATTTAGACTTTTGTCTGCATGCCATTGATAATGGATATTCACAGAATTATCCATCATTCACTTTGTTTTTGCAATGACTTGATGACATTGCTGGAATATAACAGTGTGCAGTTAGAAATAGTACTTAAGAGGACAAACCTTGTTATTGCAAACACTGACATATGTAACCAAAATATTTAAATGTACAGTTTACACTGGAATTTTATTGTGCTTTTATTTGATTATTATTAATGTTTAACAAATGTTGTTGAGCATTACTGTTTTTGAAGTTGAATTATGAAGGAATTTTAATTTATTTGAGCAGGAGGCCTGGTACTGCGTGGGGGCCAAGGGACGGCCAGCAACAGGCTACCTGGAGGAGCATCTGAGGTACGTCAGAAAAAAGGAGAAGTCCCTGAGGGTACCAGTAGCTGAAGACGAGGCAGAGTCTCAAAAGCAAGGTATTCTGGCTACTTTTTCATATAGTTAAAGTTATGAGTTATTCAGATCCGTCTGATGAAGTCATGCTGTGCCATAACAAACTGGTGGGGCATGAGCAATGCCAACTAAAACCCCCCTTCCAATACAATCATCAAAAACTTGTTGATACATGCTAATTGTTGATTGTTCTGTTGCATTATATCCAGGAGATACTGATCTTGAGTCTGTGAACGATGATAACATCACGACAATGGAAGAATGGCTGCGTAACAACAAGGAGGCCAGAGGACATGGTGAAGGACTACATGAAACAAACAGCAACAAAAAGACATGACTGGATCAAGAGAAGTGACTGTTGTGTGAAGAACATTCTTACCACATATCCCAGACTTCTCGATGCTGGAATGGTATGTGGACCTTGATTTTTCTTCTGCATGTGACAAGAAAGACATTAAATTAAACTAGAGTCGCATGTTTTGAGAAGTAACTTTTTTGTTTTTTGGTTGCATGGGCAGGTTTACTTTAGCAGTCTCCTTAAAGGGATCGTTTAACAATCTGAGATACACGGTCCTACAGAAATCGTGCATCCTATTGAACCGATAATTGTTAGTGTGTACCATTCAAATCCTTGCAAAATGGTAAAGAGAAGATGCAAATGAAAGATATCCTACCTTTCATCTGGCTTCTATAACTATCCTAACAATACAGATTGAAGGAGATTTTGCAGAATTGTTCCCAGAGAAAGCAAACGCACTGTACCAGAAGTGGCCCACATTCTGTAACAAAGTAGTGGACTTCACCCGAGAAAACTGGCAACTGGAGAAGTGCAAGAGCCGAATTCGAAAACATTCATGACCCTGGGAAACTCAGTCTTGGTATGTGGTGTCAGAACACACATTTGACAGTATTAGTGAAAATGACTTGGGAGAAAGTCAAAAGAATTTATTTCAATTACACTATATGATGTTTATTTTTGTGGCCAGGACCAAACATTGAGTCTAATATCCCCCCTGTAAGGAATTGAACTGAAATAAATAAAAGTGCTCTGAAACATATAATACATGTACAACATATGATAAAAACATGATTCCATGACAAAGGTTTAGCATACTTTTACTTGCTTGTTTTGTTTGTTTGCTTTTGGGGTGGGATGGTGGTTTAAAGCTCATTGGGAAGGCTATGCTGAAGTTTGTGCAATTTTGATTTCTTTACTCAGAAAGCTGAGCTCCAAATTACTGACTGACATTACGTTGAGTGATTTTACCCATATTTGTAGAAAATAATTGTTGTATTCGACCGTTTTTTTTTAATTTGCTGTATATAACTGTACATTTTGTAAGATGTTCCATAATTGACCTGTTTGCTGTTGCACCTTTTCTTCATATGTAATTGGGACTTAATTACTTAACTCTTTCATTGTTTCCCTCTTTTTAGAGGAAAAGAGCAATCTTGGATTCTACATGCTCCCAGTCTTGTTCCGAGGAGGAAAGATTCCAAGAGAGGAACGTACACCACTGCAGAAACATTGTCGTCCTTCATTGACGTTCAACCAGTAAGTATATGTGCTGGGGAGGTGGTAAAGTAATGACATGTAAGGCATATATTTTGGTTTGTGTTTAAAATCTTGCCATAGTAATCATATTTCATTACAAACAAATTCAATAGTTAATTTGTTAAGAGTTTCAAACCTAGGACAACTGATGAAATTGAGGTTGAAATGCAATACCTATGTTCTTACCAGATAAGGCATTGCCATAACATTTTATTTGTGTAAAACTTGAAAAGCAACCATTTTCAAGTTCCTAGTAATGGGCACGCTGGTCCCCAAGGAGGCCCTGCAGGGGCAACACTAGGCGCTTTAATCTTAATAAGTCAGTTCGTCATTATCTGTGGTACAACTACAATGGCCTCAGATTTGTCATCACATCGCATTTCACTCATGAATGCAAGCAAGTCCTTTAACCTGCAAATGACATGTGAAAAATGCATGCTTATATTAACAGGCTGTATATGCCTTCCAGCTTAGTTGATGTAATGCTCTGAACGTGACCAGTTTGGGTACAGTTGACCTTTGCCGCAGGGATATTTAAGAATACCCAGTAATGTTTTGATGGGACAGGGATGAACATGCATAAACAAATTTGGGTGTCCTGTAGGTGATTGTGGATTCATAAGCAGAAGCATTCGACAAGCATCAAATATATATATATCAATCCATATAATTACAAATGATTTCTTCTTGATTTCTCTTTGGACTACAGGAGGTTCTCGACATCCAGACTTATGTTGATAACATTGATGAAGCAGTCAGGTCACAGCCATTTGTTGTTGTGCGTGGGAACATTCTCACACCAATACAGGCGTACGTCGTAGTAGAGAGGAGGATACTTCCTGCCGCAACACTGCTTAAAGCAGTCGACTTGTGCTTTAAGGCACTTTATGTGATGGATATCGAATATCAGCCGCAAAGCTGTTCTGTTTGGAAATTTCTCCAGATTGTGGTGTTCCAGTTTACCGATGGGGAGCATCTTACACCAAAGCTGCGGGAGGTCCGAGCCTTCATGAACATGCCATAAGCCATCATGATGTGTTCACGCCAAGGATGATTACTGGTGATATATTTCCTACAGATGAAACTGACACATCATCGTTTAGCACATTTTGGCTACTTGAACCAGTTTATTTTGGGAGAAAAAAAACTGGAAAAAAGTATTATTTTGGACAAAATAACCTTAAAGACAAACTGTTATGAGTTGGATTCAGCACATTATTTTACATAATTTAGACATGTTTGTGTAAGACTGAAGATTTGAGGGTGGGGTGAGGATCGCTGAATAATATAAAAAAAAGAGTGAATTTATACACAGCAGAAGTCTTTGTGTACATTTTAAAAATGATAAAGGCCTAATTGTTTTATCCCAATCATTGCTTAACATCCCCACCTTGAAAGTTTAAGAAAACAAATGAATATATGCCAAGTATAAATACAAAACATATTATTGGCTATAAATCTTTTGCACTGGCGTATACAAATGCTTATCGTGTTTGGTCTTAATCCCAAGAGTACTGTTTCATAACTCGTACATCAAAATGATATATTTCTTCATAAAACATGAGCTATGATATTTTCTGCGTTTAAAACAGCAAGTGGGGTATATGATTGTAAATTACATATACCATTAATTTCATGTAATGTGTATCGTCCATTGACCCTACGCTGAACTCTCTGCTGAATGGACTGCATGCATTAATTTACATCGCGCAAAGCAGAAGTAGAGAAGTCAACATTTTCATCTACATTTTGCAAAATTGTATTGATATTATTGATAATATCAATAAAATCAATCAAACTGAGTATAGCAGGTAGGGTCAATTGATTTTTGTTGTCTTTAATCTAATCAAAAAGTTATAGTAGGCAGTGTGTATCCTTGTTATTTGATCAGTACCTGTTCACCATCACAGATAGCCAAACTTTCATGTGGTACTTCTGCACATGTCAAATAATCTAGAGGGATTTGAATTTATTTCCTCTTTTTTTTTCACTTCAAAAAAATGTGTGCATGTGTAACACTCTAAGGCAGAGTATTGGTGTGTCAGGATAAATGAACACTATGCCACACCCACAAAATATATATGATGCACATATTCATGTATGAAATCAGAGTACATGGGATACATACAGTGTACATCAAAGTTGTCATGCTGCACCAAAAGGGGCTATATTTGCATTTACTTTTTTTAAAAGGTTGTATTTTTTTCACCAAAAATTGTAATGTTGTAGTTGATGTTAACAAGTTTTGTTTTTACGTTTCTGATGAAAACAACAACATGTGTTTACTGTGTATGTTATTTGTGTTTCAGTTAAGCAATTATTACCCTTTAGATGAGAAAAAGAGTTGAGCAAATAGATGTTATGGAAAAAATGTTGAGCAATGATTATCCAACAGACGAATTAAAGAGTTGGGCAAATGGATATTGTGGAGAAATAGTTGAGCAATTATTACCCAATAGATGGTTGTTTTGATAGTTGGGCAAATGGATATTGTGGAGAAATAGTTGAGCAATTATTACCCAATAGATGGGTGTTTTGATAGTTGGGCAAATGGATATTGTGGAGAAATAGTTGAGCAATTATTACCCAATAGATGGGTGTTTTGAGAGTTGGGCAAATGGATATTGTGGAGAAATAGTTGAGCAATTATTACCCAATAGATGGGTGTTTTGAGAGTTGGGCAAATGGATATTGCGGAGAAATTGTTGAGCAATTATTACCCAATAGATGGGTGTTTTGAGAGTTGGGCAAATGGATATTGCGGAGAAATTGTTGAGCAATTATTACCCAATAGATGGGTGTTTTGAGAGTTGGGCAACTGGATATTGCGAAGAAATTGTTGAGCAATTATTACCCAATAGATGGGTGTTTTGAGAGTTGGGCAAATGGATATTGTGGAGAAATAGTTGAGCAATTATTACCCAATAGATGGGTGTTTTGAGAGTTGGGCAAATGGATATTGTGGAGAAATAGTTGAGCAATTATTACCCAATAGATGGGTGTTTTGATAGTTGGGCAAATGGATATTGTGGAGAAATTGTTGAGCAATTATTACTCAATAGATGGGTGTTTTGAGAGTTGGGCAAATGGATGTTGCAGAGAAATTGTTGAGCAATTATTACCCAATAGATGGGTGTTTTGATAGTTGGGCAGACTGGGAGTTGGGTAAAAACTGGTTGGGCATTTAATTAACCAACATTAAACTTACTCAAAAGTTGGGCAAATAGAAGGTTGGGCAATATCTAACTGGGTAAAATTGGTTGGGCAAGAAATTACCCAACTGAAAATATAACCAACTGTTAGGCAATTGTAGAGTTGGGTAAAATATGATGGGTCACCAACTGATGGGCAATTTAATTTGCCAACCACATAGCAAACTGATTACCCAACATCAGTTGGGCAGATTTTAACCAATAGTTGTGTGGACCGTATGTTGCTCAGTGTTGGTTAAAAGTTGGGCATTTTTTTTGCCCAACTATTTTAAGTGTGCAGATTGCGAACGCAGCGGACAGCTGTGTTAGAACATAAGGCACATTCATTTACGATTCAAATGTAACTTTATGAAACCACATTCATCATGTTCCAATGTAATTTCCTGTTCGTTTTAAGTAAACATTATTTCTAATCCGTAACTCTAGATTAAACATGTTTCATCTGCCGCCGGCATTATTCAGGTCAGCCGGCAGATTGGCAGTTAAATGTGACGATGTGGGTGTGCACGCGTCAAATTGTGTGGGTCAGAGGCATAGGTTGCGGGAAAACCCCATACAAAATTGTATCTGTATGTGTGAACGCGGGCAATTGTGATTCATTGCCAATCGATCATCTACACCTCAGGCAGGTGTTTCCCACCGAGATCGATACGAGAAAAAGAAACAAGACAAGGACTGAAAATATTCATGAATATTAGTTATTTTACGTCACCATGCGCCAGAACAGTGCATAACAAATGAATTGGACTTTGATCAGCGTTTTTAAGGTGGGACCTAATCACTGCCAAACCAGCTATTTAGATATCATGATATTCTGAGTTTGAAAACAAAATGTATGCATATCACCGTAGCCAAGTATGATATCTCAATATTTATGGATGTATTTTGTATATAGGTTGTTGCAGCTGTATGTAAACTCGCGGTATATTATATATTTCGTAAATGTGAATTGTGTATATTAGTTTAAGTATATTTGTTTAATAGTGTTTGTTTCGTTTTATCCATGGCTCTCATGTTCAACAGTCAGTTGACTGAAGAGACAATCCTGCTTGAATAAAACTAAAATTTAAGTAACGAATAATTAATAACTAGGTAAATAGTAAACAAATAATTGATCAAATACAAGATTAATAAATATGTGTGTATATAAATATATTTAAAGTGACTTGATACCATTGACACCCTCTAACATTGATTAAAGTAATTCTCCCAACCATTTTTGATTTTCCCAACCGTTTTTCATGAAAAAAGACATAAAACAGGCTATAAAAAATATGTCAACACTTAAATGTCTGGAATGGAATGAAGAGCCATTTTATTGCTTTGTGATGATTTACCTTTACCTAAATGTAATTAAATTGTAATAATATAGTTGGGAGAATTAAGGATCGATCAGCTCAGCTTTTCCCAATTTAGACCATGAATAATGGTCCGTTTTCACTCAAATTTTCAGATTATCTTTAATTGTACACCTAGCATTGAAGTCACTACCTTAGCACCACTATCTCCCATCTGAACAATGTTACCAAGTCCCTTTAAAACACTAAACATATAAGTTAACAAATGTGTAGATAAATAAATGCTTAAATCAATAAACAAATTAGCAAATAAATAAATAAACAAATACATAAACAAACAATTAGAAAAATAAATCAATGAATATTTAGTGGGCATTAAGTTGGATTGATCACACGCTATAGTCAGTATGGATATTGATTACCTAACCAACCGAGAGAGCTTTATATTCGTTTCCAAGGTGCTAATAATAATAATACGCAGACTGAAAAACAAACTGTCTGCCATCTAGCTATAAACTTAACAGACTACCCTCACATATAACATGAGAAAAATACGAGGCTACAAAGAAAGTACATTGACTCGGATTAAGCTATTATATTCCCGTTTGCACTTCCTTATCAGTGGGAATCATCTTTTGTATTCTGTTGATTTACAATAACATGATCAGCATAAATGATCGGGAAATTCCCTATACATTATTAAACGCCGTTCGTTTAGCACCTACATATACATTCCATAACCATGTCAAATAGCATTAACTCCTTATATGCCATGGATATAATCTCCCTTTCCCGTATTGTAATTATCATGCCACAGGGCTAATCCCAGTGTGCCAAGTTTTATTTTGCGATAATCTGATTAATAACGCGATGGTTCTATGAATAGCGCATGTGAAAAAAAAAATCACAGTCCAATGAGCATGAACAATACCTGCTATGACGAATGCGTGCAAGCATGCACAAGGCAGCAAAGCAATGGCTTGCAAGCATGTGCAAAGCACAGTAACGGCATCGTGCATGCAGCCTTATGGCGGCTATGAGTTTATCTGCACCGGTTTTAAAAGGTGTCAAGGAGCCATTCAAGAAAGAAAATTGTCAATTTTGCAAAGCCAGTGTCTTGCACCTAGCAATCCCTCCATTAATTTTTTTCCATTGTTTGAACAAAATTGCAGGTGTGGCAAACAAGCGTCCGTGCATTGATGCGAAAAAACCAACCGAAGTGTTAATAACTAAATTTGAAGTTAGTACAATGTTGGACCCTGTAATACTCGCAGCTTATAAGAAAAGCTGCAACGCTATAACACAGTTTTCTTTGGGACATTGATGCACTTCAAAATATCATTGAAAACTGGTGGAAACCCCCACTATCAGAATAGTTTTTTGTTTATACCGTGATACAATATTACGAAGTTTAAGAGAAAAAAATTGTTACGGTTTTTTTCTGGGTAGGTTTCTTCAAAGGCCCGCACTTCTCAAATCCGCCGTGCGTTGCCGCCAGTGTGTAATAATATTTAATTGAATGTCATTAAAAATAAACGGTATACACACCAATTACTCGACAGCAGCAAAATTAGAAACAGCGCATGGGAGCTTTTTTCTATCTTGTTGACCAAGTTTACTAATACCCTTGTGAAATATCAGTTTATGACTTTCGCTATAAAGACCCGAAATAGGGTTACTCGGCTAGTTGATTGCAATATGATTTTCAGTGCGTTTATATATTTAAACAAGTTCTGTAGGTAACCTTAACCGAGTGCTAGAAAAGCAAGTACCCGATTGGTTTAACTCATGATCACTCTAAGACAAATTTGAGCCAACATTATAAAAGCTTCAATGAGTTAAATGAAAGTGAAATGATGGTGAAATAATTAACCCTTTTTCGGATGCTGGATTCATTACAATGTAGAATAGAGCAGGGTGAAGTGTTAATATACAATCTTGGAAATGATTTCCCTCTTTGAGCCTTTCAAAAGTTCATTAAGAATAACCATTTCTGATTTCAGAACGTGCTCTTGTCTAATTCAAGATGCTGCATTCAATATCATTTACGTTATTACATTTCATAACGATAAATAATGTCAATATAATATACCCACTCATGGTATTTCATCCATTACCAAGTAAAGCAATGCGCTTATTTGGCTGCAGTTGAGTGAACTATTTGACATTGATGAGTTACCTGGCACGGATTATGTCATTCATCATATTATGTCGAAAACAAAACATGATCACGGTTCGAAAAATCTTCGCAAGCCCACGGCTACCTGGTACGCAGAACCACGCGATCCTCGAGAGATACCTCGAGATGCCAGCACGTTCTTATGGGGTCATTCCCTACACCTGATGGGATAAAGTGCTTACCTTTAAAAGGTGTTTAATTGCCATTTAATATGCGGGGACTCGCGCTCTCCCCATACTCTATCTCCTTTTAACGGGGCTAAAGACTACTTTGCTGTAGCATTACGTGTGTACACCAAGGAAAACGCGGCTCTAGCGGAGCATCTGGCAAGTTTGCTTTACTGAAACCTGAGACTCGGTAGGTAAAGAAGAAAACGGAGAATGGATGTGTGGGATTAAGGGTGAAACTGAGGTCCACTTTTAACCCTAATGTCGGCTTAAGATGTGGGGACGCCAAGAAACGAACTTGACGATGATGTATGTATACGGGAAAACTCTCGAAAAGGGCAAAGCTTAGAAACAAGGAGCAAGGAAATATCGATGAGGAGGATTAAAAAAAAAACTTACATATTCATGAAGATGTTCTTGCCACCCTGCTTTATTCTACCAGGCGTTTGGTTATTGCATTTATAACCCATACATTTCATCATTTGCGACCTTTTCTGTTCGTTCGAAATTTTGTTTTCTTCATCTGCATTCCCATTTCGAAGCTTGCTTTAAACACCTTCTCATATCTTTGATTTAACACTCATATTGAATTGATACATCAAAGTAGCCCAATGTGTTGATTTTTACAGCAACGACAGCAACAAAAACATCTATGCCAATAAAAATGATGACAATAATAGTGATAAGAACGATGAAGATGATGATTATAATAAGAAGGAGAGGAAGAAGGAGAATTACTGAGCGCTACGATACTTCTTTGTTATAACACAAAATGTACCACAGCGCTTTCCCAGAATTCGAGGAGAACTATTAAATATAGACTCATAAAATAAGAACATCAATTTATAAAAGTGAGAGAAGAAGTGTGTTGACACTTTTTGAAAAGGTCTTTTGCTGAACGCTGTTTCTTTATTCCTGACTTTTCCCGATGTTTCAAATTTTATTTCATTTTATGCTTCCATTCGATCAGACATTTTATCAGATCATCACACCATGATTTGTGTGTTCATATTTTTATATAGAAATGTGGGATAATATGTGGATTTTAATTTCCGCCTTTCAACTGATCCGCTCCAATGAATTTCATTATCATCGTCTAGTCATCTGCGCTAACCGTAGCTTACCAATTAGAATGGTATCAATGCTGACATTTAAGTCTTAATCTCCAATCCAATCATCTGCCATGAGTGGTCCATGTTTTTGTTTTCATTACGTCATGCACAATTAACAAAGGTCTCTCTTTGAACTATGAATGTCCCTAATAACATAGACACAGAGCGCTTTTAGGAGTGCAAAATTGAATATTTCAGGGATGCATCTTAAACACCTTTCTATCCCCGATACGGCACTAATGTCCTTTGAAAAGGAATTAATCTTTAACTACCACACTCGACCCAGGTGAGGTAAATGGGTACCTGTCAGGAATTCATTCCCTGAAATGCTAGGGCGCTGTAATGGCACCTCCGAATAGAATTGCTAGATAGACGGCGCTATGGAAATGCCTACTATTGCAATTATTATCCTCGAAAGCTAGTGCTGCATTGAATCCTTTGATCCTATCTTGCATATTCCATTTTATACAACACCTACGTGGATCCTTGTCATTTGATTGGAGGATTGTTGGTCACATGATATCCAATAGATGGTATATTGCACGGTCGTGCATTTTTGGTTATATGCGCCGTGCATTTTTGGTTATATGCAGACTGCGTACATCTATGCCGTGCGCGCGCGCGTATCCCTGCGTGTATCTGACGCGAAGGCAATCTGAATGTAATCGAGAAGGCTTGACTCCAACTTTAATTCATCTTTAATATAAGGAGTAAAGCATAATTTGTTGATTAACGTTCTATTAGATCTTCTTCGATGTTGTATAAAACAAATAATGAATGTTTTTCATTCGTTCAATAGTGCGAATATTTTCATTCGTTGAAAGATTAACGTTAATTCTATTCAACTCGGCTGACGCCTCGTTGAATAGAATGTTAATCTTTCAACTCATGAAAATATTCGCACTATTGAACTCATAACCATTCATTATTTGTATAATATTTGTTGCAATCTGTTTAAAAATATGTTATGCAAATGATTTACAAAGGTGTTTATCTTAACAAAAGAAACACACAAAATAGATATTGCACCGTTTCAGTGTGCTCAGAATGTTCCACATTGTCCAAAAGACGCCATGGAAAATGTTGTTCAGGAGTCATCACACGTCGACTTTCTCACTTCAACCAAGGACCCAGCCCTATTCCCTAATCATGTGCCTCAACCAAATCAGTACATCACAAGCATTAATCCTACATTTTTGTCGAAATGAAATATCGAGTCATTCCATATCGGGTATAAATTGCACCACGATAAACCTGCGTGTAGTTGTGACATTTTTGGACAACGTTAAGATTTCTAGTGAAATGTATCGTGATTGCTCGAACCGAAAAAAAAAAATTAAAAATCGTCTTTCTTCATAGATATGATCTCTGCAAGTAGAGGTGTAGAACAGTAGTGGTCTAGTTAATAAGTCGCCAGACTGTAGACCTCAAGGTACGGGGTTCAAATCACTGCCCGACACTAAACGTCTTTGGTAGGACGTTAACTTTTTGCCACTCGCCACACAGGTGCTAAATGGGTACCCGGTAGGATGCGAACGTTTATGTAATATGCTCAGCATTTTGATCGTCTGTAAAAGGGCACCTGGCTGGAATACTCCCTAGGGAGCGATGAATGTGCACACATTGTGTGCGGGTGAGCTTGAATCCGCTGCCCGGGGTAATAATATATCCGTAAAGCGCTTAGAGACATCATCGATGTTTTAATCATATACAAACGCGGATTATTATTGTAGCTTCAAAGCAGTTCACAAGCCATGTTGTTACACGCACACAGAGAAAACCCACACCATCAAAACACACCCACTCACCCACTACTACACATACACACGCCTTTACACACCGGACTTGGTGGAATTACTGATTGGTTTGCGTACAAATCTCGCACGCAGTGAAACTCGAGCCACACCTGAAACTTGTAGACAGAGACTGTTAAATCCTACACTCACCTTTCAGATGCGGACTTTATGATGACGACTTTCTTTTCAGACGGGGCGGTTCTCTTGAAATCGGTGGAGGGTACGCGCATTGCGTTGAAGTCCACTCTGTGTGACAGACGGATAACATCAGATTTCGAGTAAATAGCTGAATAGTGTCAAATTTCCCCCGAGAACCCACGGTTCCCCTTTATCATTTAAAAAAATATATTTTCGTCATGAACCCTTTTCAAAATTCACAATTCATCTATGATACTGTGTATTAAAGAACAGATATGCAAAATTGTGTCAAATTTTCCGCTGATAACCACTTTGTTTTTTTAATCTTCTCATCGTAAACCCTTAAATTTTTCAAAATTGACAATTCGTCTGTAGTATTGTCTACCCAAGAATTGATGGTCAAATTAGTGGCAAATTTTTCTTTAGAACCCATTCTTGTGCAATTATCACTACTTGAAAAAGAAATGTTCTCGTCATAAACCTTTTGCAAAACTGATCATTCATCTGTAATATTGCTTACTCAAGAATCGATAGAAACACAAATCTTCTAATACACCTGACATGCAAGCGCGTAGCCAGGATTTCATTTTAGGGGGGGGGGCGGTAGTGAGCACGCGAACGTGCGAATCACTTACAGAGCGCGCATAGCGCGCTCCCTAGGGGGGTGGGTGCAGGGAGGGGGGAGTTTCCCCCCCTCCCGCGCGAAGCGCGAAAGCTTTGACGTGTCATTGCATTATTAGAGAAAGAAGACGATTCGTTGGACCGTTCTCGACTCTTAATCCTTATCTAAATTCGGTTTCTTTTGACGTTTCATTAGAGAAAAAGACGATTCGTTGTACCGTCTTCACTCTTAATCCTTGTTTGAAACAAGTTCCCCTTCCTCGGCGCGTAGCGCGGAAGCTCTGACGTTTCATTAGATTATTAATGAAATAAGACGATTCGTTGTGCCATATTCTCAAACGACTCTTAATCCTTGTCTGAATTCAGTTTCCCCCACTCCCGCGCGAAAGTTTTCACGTTTCATAAATTATTAGAGAAAGAAGACGATTCGTTGTACCGTTCTCGACTCTTAATCCTTATCTGAATTCAGTTCCCCCCCCCCCCACCTCCCGCGCGAAACGCGGAAGCTTTGAAGTTTCATTAAATTATTAGAGAAAGAAGACAATTCGTTGTACCGTTCTCGACTCTTAATCCTTATCTGAATTCAGTCCCCCCCCCCCTCCCTCGCGAAGCGCGGAAGCTTTGAAGTTTCATTAAATTATTAGAGAAAGAAGACAATTCGTTGTACCGTTCTCGACTCTTAATCCTTTTTCTTTCTACGTCCTCTTCCTTTCTTTTTTTTTTTTTTTTTTTTTTTTTTTTGGCCGGCGTTTTTTTGGGGGCGACCGCCCCCACCGCCCCCCCTGGATACGCGCCTGCTGACATGAACAAGTTTTTACTCGTTCATGTATGGGGAGTTAACCTGAATACTGATTAGCCTTAAGCGCGTATTCCGCCTCGGGATATAATTTGTCACTCAGTCAGGAAACATGAATTCATCAAAAATTTATGTTGGAGAAGCAAAACAGAGGAAAAAAGAAGACTGAATGCTTTGAAGGAATATGAAGTGAATGAAGTGGCTGGTATGTGGTATTAGTCGAGACGCACTATGAGCTCCGGCGAGTAATGGGGAGCGAAATCTGGGAACATGCATCATGTCTTTATGTGAAGCAGTGACGACGTAAATGTCTTAAGGCAAAACCGACGTACCACCTACATTCATCCTGTTAAATCCTAGAAAATAGATCCAATACATTAAAACAACTCGTGGCCAGCCCAGGGCATTTACTCCGCCCACCCTCTTACTAAGTAGACTTCCCGGCGCCCCTTTACCCCCTCCTCAGCATTTAATTTCGTGGATACGCCACTGTCAATGTTGCTGCTCATCAAGGGAGAATGCATCGCAGAGCTCAAGTGAAAGAACTAGGTATGACACGTTGTATTATTGAGTCATTGAAGACGGATGGCTGTGTTGCAGCTTACATTCATCCAAACTTCACATGGCTTTCGGGGTGTAACACCATCATCCCTCATGCTTATCCGTCTTCTCCCACTCTCTCTCTCTATATCTCTCTGTATAACTTTCATCTCTTTCTCTCTTCTACATACTCACACACAGAGAGACGCACGCACACACACAAACACACACACATTATTTTCTCTCCAATTCTCTCTCTCTCTCATTCTTTCTCTATCTCTCTGTATATCTCGCATCTCTCTCTCCCACACGCACACGCATACCCACCACGCACGCGCGCGCACACAAACACTCACACGCACACTCTCTCTTTTATTCTCTCTCATGCTTTCTCTATCTCTCTCTGTGTATATCTCATCTCTCTCTCCCACACGCACACCCACCCACGCACGTGCGCGCGCGCACACAAACACTCACACGCACTCTCTCTCTTTTATTCTCTCTCATTCTCTCTCTCTAATTTTCTCTCTCATGATTTCTCTATCTCTCTATATATATATCTCAGCTCTCTCCCACACGCACACCTACCCACTCACACGTGCACGCACACACTACACACACACGCATCACACACTCCCCTCTATCTCTCTCTTCAACATACACAAACACTTACATACACTTTTCCTATTATTCTCTCTTATTCTCTCTCTACCTATCTATCTATCTCTATCCCTCTCGTCCCGACGTTACTAAACGAGAAGGTCGAGTTCTAGCGAGTAAAATTTACAAAGTAAGATTTAATTTTCTTTTTTCTTTAACTGCTCTGTGGTGAGAGAATATCATAGCAAACTTTGACAGGACAATTCTACGAATGGGATTGCTCTTGACATGTTGTCATTACTTGAAAGATGACTACAAATATTTTCGTTTTTTTTAATGTAGATCAAATTATGATGCAACGTGTTTGTGTAGTCCAATGAATATACACCTTCGTGTCAAGTGTTTCATTGTTTGTGGTTCAGCCAGATACCTTATTTGTAATTGATGATTTCGATTCTCCAAGACCTAATACTTTTCCTACTTAAGTAAATGACCGTAGAAAAAACTTTTTTTGTAGTCTCTTTTATAAAAAAAAAAAGGTCAACTGAGAAATGGATAATAATACTCAACGTTGCCTTTAAGACACCTTGGCATGCGGTAAACAGGCCACCTGCCGTGTTAAAGACAGTTTGACGTTGTGATTACGTAGGCAGTGTTAAGTGAACAATCAAACATCACTTAATTATTCATAATTGTCAAGGAAAATTAAAGATCAGAAAGAAATCGTTGGGAAAACGTAATTTTAAATTGAATTCAAGTGAGATAATTTTGTTCTCCAGATTATTACAGTACATGATCTCAAGCATTTGTTCTTATACAAGGGGATAAACATATAACTTAAATGACTTTATATTTAAATGTACTAAAGAAGTGTGCAGTGGTGTATACTATCAGGCAAATTGTGAGACCTGTAGCCTACCTGCTAACATATTAATAGCCGTGACCGTCATGGGGGGGGGGGGGGTAAATTAAAACTTTTCAGATTCAACCGTAACGTAATGCAACCTTGAGGGAGAAAAATTGGACCCTCATTGGATCAATGTCCACCCCCCCCCCTTAATTTAAGTCGGGTTATAAATAATAGAACTTCGGTTGCTTTCTTCATCTTTTTACAGAGTCGTTTGTTTGCAACCGGTGCAATTTTGCACAAAACAATATGCACCGATCGACGGAAGAGTTGCTTTTTGCAACACAACAGGCGTTGCAAAATCACCCACGTTCGTCTTCATTATTGTCATGACAATACTTTTAAAACCCGGTATAGATAAATTTTACACTGGAATCAGTTATACAATTATGAAGCCTTTATCAAATCTATTCCATGATTAATATAATTCACTTTGCGTTACGATTTTCCTCACTACCGTCACTTCGTGAAAACAAGGACGTAATATGGCAGAGGAAGATTACTTGTGTGCCATATAAAGAGTTCATTTGTTTATGATCCATGATGTTCATGCTTTCTGTTTGTTACAAATTCCATTAAGGTTGTTGATGAAATTAACTGTTACATTTGCTGAGATCCTTTAAAATAATCACCGGTTAGAGTGCTTTTACGTTACACTTATTGAATAAATTACCGTTTCCATGGTGCCGAAGAGTTTCATAACCAGATAACATATACTTGAAATGCACTTGTCATCATTGTATCTTAGCCATTTTCAGTTTCACTTTCAGTTTTAGTTGTATTTGTTTTCCCATCAAAACAATCAATATGAACAATTATACAAATCAATAAATCCCGGAAGTCAAGGTTCATTTCGCAAATCATTAATTGATTTACAAAAGAAAATGTATACATTTGCTGTAAGTCATGCTTCTTTGTTTAAAGTAAAAACTGTGGAAATGGAGGGGTCCACTGAGAGCAAGGGTTTGTAGAATGTGGATCGGTATTTCCCCCAAATAAAGATAACCATAAACATGTGTTATAAAGACACATAAATATAAAGACAACAAAAAAAGGGGGAAAAATTAAATAGGGCTTTCACTCATATAGCAGCAGTTTTATGGAACTCTCTCCCAAACCCCCTACGCCGTATATCCAATACTGAAACATTCATATCTAAACTCAAAACTCATCTTCTTAAATTAACATTATCAATAGTACTAAAGGGTAAGTACTGTTGTAATTTTCTCTTTGTAAAATCTTCCTTGATTTCTATATATGCTTCTGGTACTCATCTTTCTTTTATGAGCTTGTTATATTTTATATTATGTATAATGTAAAGCGCATTGGAAAGTCAACATCCATGAAATGCAATATAAAAGAACTAAGTATCCATATTATTATTAATCTGTAAGTGCAGAATGATAATATGATTATAAATCCATTCATTCAGCACATTCAGAAGAGTGAAAGAATGAAGATGCTATAGAGGTCATGTTAATTATCCTGGTCCATATTCTTGTCAGACTGGTGCCCCTATGTTTACTATGCAAGCCTCAAGCCAACATTCTTCCTGTTGGTGCTGCGTTCCAAATGTTCTAGATTCAAAGAAACTCGGCTATGGAAACACTATCTGTGCACTTCATGTCACTTTAGAGATTAAAAAGCGGGCCGCCTCGCGCGTTCCAGCAAAAGTCACATCGCAATGTAAATGAAGACTGGTTATCATATCTCTCAGCTTTCCTTACACGTGGGGTTACTATACTACCAGTTTTCATCTGAGCAATCATTCCATGTTGTATAAATATTGACACAATGAGCTCACCTACCCGTTTCTTAATGCAGGAGCCTCGGCCAGGAGTAGAACATGATTCAGTTTAATCATTGTTCCTTCGATCCATCATTCAGTCATGTTCATTGAGACACCGAAGTCACATATATTTCTTTTTCGTTGTGCATAGGCTATACCCCCCCCCCCCCCGAACAAAAAATGAAGATTTGTTTTTATTGTTTTTAATACAGTTTGTGTTTTAATACATAAATATATTTTGTTCAATGCGTGAACGTTCTGTATATTAATATTAACTGATGTCATTACTCAAAGATTAGGTGTTGTTTAAATGAACAATGAGACACCGATGTCACATTCATGCTTCTTTTAATACACTAGTAGCTATGGTGTTAATATACTCTTTAAATCAGTCTCATTCATTACATTATTTGCTGTAAGCCTATAAATACAGATTGAGAGGCTGTACTCGCATACATGATTCTTTTTGCTCGAAACGTGCCAATGAATGCTATACAAATAATCAATAAAGCATTCCTGAGCCCGAGAAGTTTCACGATTTTATTCCCACACTGTTCAACATTTAAAGGCTATTTGTACTAGTTTACAAAAGGGATTAGACCACCTTTCAAGGTCACTGACAGGGTGTTATCTCATCAAATCAGCTCTCACTTAACAAAGAGGATCATGGGGGACCAATGATCACCGATTATGCATTGTTACTATATAGAGGGCACAGGTAGCTGTAAGTAGTGCAGTGGGGCTTTAAAGCAAACATAATGGACAGGCGAAATGTGTTATGATGACACCGTGACATCTCCTCTATCATTACCAGGTAATTACTACGTTTCCTATGTTACACAAACTGCATTTTAATTAACGTGTAACATAAATACACATTAATTATTTACTATTGTGTTCATAGACAACATTAGGGGTCTTCGTCCTGGTATTACATATTGGCCCCACGCCCTAGTTATCATGATGCGATACTGATGTCAGTTCTTTTCTTAATGAGTGCTGTTTTATTAAAGAGATTAAGCAGAATCACCCACCCTTCCTTTCATTTAGGGATACCTAATGGAAATCACTAGCTATGATCTATAGTAACGGTGTTGAATGGAGAGGGGACGGGAGACAGGTGACAACTGTAGATAAATTGCCGAGAGTTTCTAACAAGTAAATATTGGGATCCAGATATGTCTATATTTGCAGACAAGGTGTACTCGTCCGAGTATAATTATTGCCGGCATGGATTTCAGAGTTTACATTATCAAGCAAAACAAAACATTAAAAGATAATTCGTTGAGCGTAGCAAAACATATCAAGTTTGCCCATCATCGATTTATATATTAGCAAAGTGGTGCCGCCCCTCACACACACACACACACGCACACACACACCTTCCTAGCGATGCCAATGATAATGTTGATGATCCTTATATGATATCACTCATCATCCTCTGGAACCTGGAAAACATTCTAGAAGTTTGATAGAACATTGCTACGTACACCATCTTATCTATCCATCTACCTATTGAGTGACACACCAAACTACGGTCCTAGCCCGGTAACAGAATGGCGTTTTTTCTCCTTCAAACTGGGCCTTTAATTAAGCACGTCTTAATTAAGTTTGTAGTGTACACACGTCATTGTAGTCGGTGACAATGTATACGTGTTTACGTTAGGTAATTGAAAATGGGATAATATACCCCGGGCACACCCGCCAAATCATCTCTGCAAACGGACCATAATCGGAGAAAATCTTGGTCTTTCGAGGTAATGTGATTTTGGGGTTCGGTTATTGTTAATGCTGTTGGTGTAACTGAGGTATTGGGTACTACGCATGTGATGATATGTTTTGGCAATGAATAGCGGCGTATCAGGATACTTGTCTCGGGGTGTGTGTGTATTTGGGGGGGGGGGGGGATACATTTCTTTAAAGCTTCCTAAGATTCTATTATTTTCAGTGTAAATATGAAACCATTTTTTGAGGACCTTGGGTTCGTATTACAGGGGGATCTCGCCCAAAATGTGTTTGGGGATATTTTTTTTGGAAATGTGTATATATTTCGTATGTTTCCATCAACATTCACCTACCTTGTATAAGCTTTTATCTTTATCTTTTATCTAAATCAGCTATTGTTAATACTTTGTACTTTTCTTTTATTCCATATCATTGCTGTATAAAATCGAAATGTGGTGTTCAGATTTCATAAAGCATCGTTATCTACAGCAAGTAACAGTAATTAATGCAATGTATACCAACCAGCTCTAAGGCCTAACGATAACCACTTGGCATGACTTGCATCAGTTGCAGTATCGCTTCGGAAGTCATTGTGGTTTCGTATGCCAGAATTATGGCGGTTATTATTCACGGCAAGCTTAATGAAACAAATCCCACATCAACATGTTGCTCTAAGCAGATGCAACTCTACAATAAATCATTTGCTTCGATTGTCAACAACAACAAAAAGAGAAAACAAACAAACCAACAACATGTCTGGTTTCTAGTCATAATCAATATGGGTTCGGTAAGGTCATTATTACAATACTAATATAATTATGTGATACTACATTTCTCACATCTACCCCACTCCTCAGAAAAAGAAGAAAATCACACCGCTGTTCCTCTCACACGGTTGGCAGTCGACAGTGAAAATGAAAAGTGAGTGAATTTTATGTAGATATGTCAGAATGATGTGTGTGCAACTGGCAAGGTGGATTGGCGAAGTGATGCGTGTTTTTAACGTCATAACATCAAAAGAGCAGGTTTATCTTTATTAGAGGTCGTTGCTAATAGTAATAAGGAAACGGAAATGAGTGTAATGTACTTTCTTTCTATTTCTCTTACTCTCTCTCTATCAATCTCTCTCCATTCCTCTTCTCTGTCGTTTTACTCTCAGCCTCTTTTCCTCGTAAATATAGTTATCACCTGAAGAAATGAGGCGTCATCTTAGTAGGCTTACTTTGCACTCTCCCTTCTCTCTCCTCTCTCCTTCTCTCATTCTCTCTGTGTTTCTTATTCTCTGTACTTCTCTCTTTTCCTCTGAACTATCGTTTCTAGTATTCACAATACGAATTGATGCGCCTTATTCTTAGTATAACTTACTCTTTCTCTCTCTCTCTCTCTCTCTCCTCCTCCTGCTTGTATTGTTTGTCTCTCTTTAATTGTTTCTTTCTTTCCTTTAATCTCACAATTTCATGTGTCCCATCCTCTCTCTCTCTCTCTATCTCTCCCTCTCTCTGTCTCTCTCTTCCTCTCAGCTATTCTTCCTCGTGGTAGTCACACTAGGAATTGAGGAGTTTTCTAAATAATACACAATTACAAATAGTACTCTCTCCTCTTATAGTTCGATTCTCTTTCGGTAGTGCTCTCTCTCTCTCTCTCTCTCTCTCTCTCTCTCTCTCGTTCTCTCTCCCTCAGCTTTCGCTTTCCGTGAATATCGTTATCACGTCAATTCATTAATTCGATAAGCTGGTATGAAATGGAATTATCCCCATCTCCCCTCTCCCTTTGAATTTTCAACCATATATTTTGTCTCTGTCTTTAAGAAATATAGACTTGACGTCATATCCCGGTTTTTGTCGTTGTTGCTATTAACTCTGGAGCCACGTGACTTGAGCCTTGACTCTCACTAAGATGGAGAGAGAAAATTGAAAATCTTTACTCTCAAGCTTCTGACTTCGTCTTGTATAAAGTTCACGATGATTCGATTACGAAGGCAGGGGTTAAAATGTAAAGTAATGTTGCCGATGTGATCGTGGAGGAAGTTATTTTTGCTTGAATGCAGTAGATTCTTTATTAAAGGGCGATGATCGTTCATTTATCAGTGGCAAACAATGCACAGAGAACGTGCTCTCCCGCCCAAAAGGCTATTTTATCGCAATTACATTGTAGGACGACCACCCTTTCGCCATACTGATTGAATAGAAGATTGATAAATGCTATCAGCCGGGCATTTTGGAATTCTTCTTAGTTTATACAGTTAATATATTTACCAAGCATCCCTTAATGCTGTTGATTGGTTTAAGGTTAGGAGTGAATTTAAGGGTAATATGTCCCATTTGCAGGCCCCAAAAATGGAAAGGTTAAATTCTAACGGCATCGAAAGACAATACTAATTTAGAACTTTCCTCACAACGAAAGGGCTTGAAAATGGCTTTTAGTTTGAAAACAACGACCATTAGTTGTCAAATCGACTTAAGGGATTGCAATCACCTAAGTAATAGTCTGATTTTTGGACCCTTTTACCGAATGGTCGTACGTTTTGTGCTGCACAAATATTCAGTCAGTTTAATTTTGGCAAGAAGTGGGTTATTGATGTAGACAAATGCTCATGTACCTGGCAGTCCATTTTATGTATGTTATTATTAAAGAAAAAAATGTCAGTCAATCAATAGTGTCTGACAGTGAAATCTAGAGGTTAAATGGGTTTCCTTGCATAATTCGAATACTAGGACACTGCTAATGTTTACATTCCATAGATAGGACATACATGTCATATTCATAATTCCTGCCAAATTCTACAGAATTTGATGTTTGGTGCAAAAGGGACATAGTATCTTTAAAGAAGGGAAATAAAAGCAAAAGAGTGGAGAATCGGAACACAGCTGAGTTGAATGGAAGGAGAAGAAAGACGGAGTGATGACAACGACCAATAAATAATGGGACAAGTGGTAACAAGATATATCGAAGAGGGAAGTGCATGGTAATAAATTAAAGCTCAAATGAACGTTACTTGTTCATCACCATTCAGAAACAATCGTCAACGGGGCATAGGCGTTCCTACCCCCCCCCCCCTGTCACTGGGGTAGCATGTGATATGTTACTTAATGATGATCACAAACTATGCATAAGTTAGCCAACCCCATTGAGAAATGAGAACGCTAAAATCCCTCACCTCACTTTTTCAAGAGAGCGGGGTTAACGACACAAAAGCGAGTGCCCATATATTTTTAATACAATGCCATAAAGGAAAATTGATTATTAAAACGTCCCTGGATTATCACTTAACACATAACGAGAGGCGTAGCGGGAGTTCCCCCATTGAGGGGGGGGGGGGGGGGGCACGGGTTTAACTTCGAACATTAATGTGAATTTAAAATCCTACCTAATATTGGAAGGATGCATGACGTGGGCTAGGAGTCCTCTTTTATCATCCTTTTCCCCCTTTCGTCATTGTTATTATTATTACTATTAACCTGTTTTATTAGTAGTATTATCACTATCATCATTATTATAGGCACCAATATCTATATTATAGACAGATAAACTGGTCATACACCCTTTTCTGAATACAAAACGATCCATCACTCCAATATTTCACAATGTTCCTATGCATTATGTTCACTGGAAAGAAAGTAATTATTACTATAAAACAAAAAAGGGATGATATTATGCGCTAATCTGTTGACTCCTGAATTGTTCTCATTCCCATTGACTTAATACATAAACCACCAGGTTCCATGATTCAATGGGTTAACTACATGGAACTACGTTTCAAAAGAGTATTACTCACGATTCTCATATCCATATAATAGTCTGGAAATAATTAGAACGAGGGTATCTGAACAAAAGAATCAATACCGGAGTGAACGCTTGAAAATTGCCTCGTTATGCTTCTCTCGTTCTCATTCACTCAATGACAAATCAATTTAATATTCCAACTCCATAAGAGATAATTCATTGGCTCAACACGGAAACAATTGGTTATGGTAAGCGTGTCGCTCTGCCTGGCTCCTTCGCGTTCTCGTGCCAATCATGTTTACGATGGCAACTGGAGTATTACGTCTACTGTAGATACGAATCTCGAAACAGTAGAGATAGCAATCCATTACACTGATAGTCAGATTTGGAGATAGGGGAACGTTTCGGAAATATTGATTTCTATTTTCTATTTTCCATTGATTGGTATTTGCGGTTCATTGTCTTGGAAAGCCTAGCCCCCCAAAAGCGTTTTGATTCATTTACTCCAAATTAGAAATTAATATTTAATTTGCAGTATCAATTTATGCATGCGAGTTCTGCTTCTGAAATATCAAATTTCATAAATGAGGGATTATTAGATTCCGTGCACGTCAGGAATGGCAATTCATACCTAATTTCTAAAATAGAAGGCCTGGGATAACGGGTTTAGGGATTTTGTAACCGACCACTACTTGAAATTAATTGAAATTGTGAATTGGCAGTGATCGTGTGATTTATTTTTGGTGCATATTCTTCAGTTTTTTTTACTAGTGCTGCATTTGTTGATGAACAATTTCAATATTTTGTATATGATATATATTGCATGTGTTAGTAAACATGATGAAAGATCTATACGAAAATAAGGGTGCATAGTTTTAACAAAATATTTATTGTTCATGATTTTGTAGTTACCTTCATTCATGGTTGTCATTATACTATCATTGGCAATTGAAGTGATGAAAACAAAAAAGACGATCAAGGTTCCTTAATTTGCTCTCGTTGATGACGCGATATCGATGATTATGATAAGAGGATGATGGGGAGGAAGAAGTGAAGGAGAAGGAAGATGAGGAAGGAAAGATTGTGGTTAGGATGATGAAGATGATGGTGATGTAGATGTTGCAGAAGAAGATGATGATGATGATGATGATGATGATGAAAACGTTTCAGATGGTTATGATTATAATGATTATGACGACAGTAGTTAAGATGATGGTGATGAAGATGGAAATGGTGACAATGTTTTTGATTACAGGACCTATGACGATGATGATGAAAACAACGGTGGTGGTGGTGGTGATGATAATGATGACAATTATGACAATGTTAATGACAATGATATTGACGGTTAACACGTGGACGTTTAGTAAAGCTGGTCATGTCTGCATTGGTAGTGTATGGTGAAATTAATGTTTAAGAAAGTGATACCGACCAAAGATGAAATCGTCACCATGGCTACGCTGTAGAACTTTGGGTATTCAATAATCCTCTTCTAAATCGAAAATATATTATTCAATTAAGAAACAAATAATAAGCTTACAGAAACGTTTGTTGACCCAAAACTCGCGGTTTTATTCTTTCTTTCCTATATTACTGAATGTGCTCGAGGTAAAGCATAATTATAATTATGTCGACCTGTAAAAGATACACCATTAATGTTCTCCGAGTGATTATAAATCGATCGCTTACTTGGCAAGTAATATGAGATCAGGGCAAATTAGTTGCCAACACATGATGATCGAATGAGCAGACGCAAAGATAGAGGCATATTAGGTGTTTGGCAAGTAATACTCAACCATATTATGTTTAGGAAATGATAGATAAAAGTATGTTAATCATCTGTTTTCCCACTAAATTAAATTAAAACCAAGTGTACTGCTGCAAAAACGTATTATTAAAAGACATCACATTTGACTTGTTTTTTATCATTATAATGCATGTTTATCGACCGTGTATTGATGTTGTGACTTTGATTTTGTTAGCTCAATGCGATTCTGTAGAAATTATGGTAAAATTATCGTGTTTAAATAAAATCATGTTTAGGCTTGTGCATTACCACGTTAAAATTGTGTAAGGATACTTCGTATCGCAGGTGGACTATTAGGCTATTATTATTATTATTATTATTATTATTATTTATTTTAGATAATTGTTGCATCTAGCATATCAAACACAGCACACCACGAATATGAATTGGTATGGTTATCTCTAGCTCAAGGTTTTGAGGGTGATGTAAATCGCATAATTATAAATATCAGCGTGACAGATAATTTAAACGCATAATATTCTTCAGTATCCTTCGTCTAAAAATCACGTTTTCAGTGTTTAATGCTGGTAGGCTTTTAGCTAAAGGAGTCGTAGGTACAATTGCACGAATTATAACAGAATTCAAATAATCCGTACATCATTTATAAGGGTTTCTGCGCGTAATTAGAACGAGAATACAAAATCGCTCGCACTCAGCGACCTCCTATAATATGCTGCTTAAACGTGTATGATACATACATTTAAATATGATAGACTAGAAACAGAATGATGTAAAACTGCGAAGAAAACATAAAACGTGTTTCCCAGCATGTGGCAATAATACGATCAACCGATCTGCACGCGATTATTGTGTACCCCCACCCTCTATATTGTCGTCTGCATTCAAATCTAAAATGCGCACCACTCTTTCCTCATCTAGAAAATTGTGCAGAATCATATTCTGATAGCTGTATATTACCCGATTGCCCTTTAGCCTGCATCAGTATACAATAAGCTACTGGCTATTAAGAACGTTACTTTAGCCATCAAACATACTTCTAGTTGAACGAATCTATGTTTATCCTTAAAAATATTTCCACAAACATTCAATCCTAACGGAAAGACATTTTACACATCGCAACACCACCGATGTAATCGATATACTGTCAACTAAATGTATTTGACATTTAAAATCTAAACACGTGATATCACGATACATTTGTTCTTAGCAAGCACTTCACATTTGTAATTCGTCATATTACATAGAATCATTTTATGGATTTTGAAGGCCATCCTTAAACCGCGGTACCAACCGATATGGATTTGCATTTGCCACTCTTTACCCGGGGGAGAACTCGATGAGAGGGAGGCATTCCGGACGTCACGCAACACTGATTTTATGATTTCTCATACCATAGAAGAAAAGAAATATTTTATTGTAGATATGCAGACCTACCCGTTTCCATGAACTTCTTAGA
The DNA here is from genome assembly GCA_035222895.1 of Strongylocentrotus droebachiensis. NCBI lineage: Eukaryota > Metazoa > Echinodermata > Echinoidea > Camarodonta > Strongylocentrotidae > Strongylocentrotus > Strongylocentrotus droebachiensis. The sequence goes on from JAVYIG010011098.1 coordinate 26,816, forward strand.
CACTATAATTAAGGAAATTCAACTGACACAATTGTCAAAAGGAAGTTTGCATAGGTGCTAGCTTTTTTCAATATGTTATCGTAATGAAATCGAACCAAATTATATATTTTAAATAGAATTTAACAGAAAATTATTTGTATCTTTTTTGTCAATGTTCTTTGTTTGACAACTGTACAGATCAGTTTGATGTTGCAGAATGACTGTCGTTTATACGTAGCATTCAAGTGATTGAAGACATGGCTCGCTCTTCTCACATACGACTATGCTATTCTGATCTGACGACAGTATTCTTAATATACCCTCGATTCCTGAAACTAACCTTGGAAAGTGCCTAGGCTCGACGCACAATTATCACCTTGATTTGTCACTATAAGCTACCATAGACATACCAAAGAAGACAGTGAATTAGTGATGGAAAAATTCAACCTTGGCGCCGTAAGGGATATAATAAAATTTAAAGAGTAGACAACGATTTAAAATGGTTTATTGACAGGCCGACAAAATGTAGGTCAAGAGGTTGTTTACATTTTTGAGGGAAATTCACGCGCTAGGAAATGTAATACTTTGTATTACATTGGAAGGAAATGTACAAGCGTATGTACGCTTATCAAGCAAGCGCGGAAAATACCGCCAGCAAATTAAAAATAGCACGAAGGGGCTTTCATTCTAGTTATGGCTTTCATTTTGAATGGACAAGAAGAAAAATTTACGGAGTCTAAAACATTATTAGAGGATTTGGATTAATACTAAAGTTAGCACTGCACTGGAATAATTAGTTGGATATATAACGCTGAATTATTTCTTCTCGTGAGCGACCAGCGGGATTATACTCGGTTTTGGGCTGGCCTTTGCGGGGGCCTTTGTCGTTGGGCCTGATTAGAAAGGAGGGTCCATATCATTATTTTGGCCTGGTCGCACATCACACAGTGGCATCACGGCATAGGCGGGATCGAATGCTGCGTTTCACGGACGTGGCAGTCACCGGCAGTGCACCACATCGCCGGGTGAGTCTCTCTTTAAGGGAATCGAAAACTGATCCGAGGGGAAACGGTTGCACCATTTCAATACACGAAATCGAGGAGGGTAGTTGTCCCGTAAAGGCGGTCCTTAGATATTTGAAAATGCGCCCGGGAAGTGGGGAGGCTTTCTTTTGCTCATAGGTTCGCTTCCTCTCACCAGGCATGAGTTCAGTGCCATGATAAAGAGATGCATGTCATACAGAGATATGTTGGCGGCGGAGTTTTCCTCCCATTCTTTTCGTATAGGTGCGGCTACAACCGCTGCTATGGCGGGCGGCTCGGACGCCCAAATACAGCACATGGGTCGATGCATGGGCTTCCTCCGCGCATCGCAGATATATTGATATGGTTGTTTAAATATGAGCAATGTTGCAAAGTACCGTTGGGGTTGATTTGATTTGATTTGATTTGATTCGCCAGGTATACGTACAAAATATAACAGAGTGAATGATGAGGTTAACGTGTCCGGGGCCAATAATGTAAGGGTGAGGCCGCATACACAGGAATGAATATATGTACAACACACAGAGGAATAAGTCCCTCGCCTCGAAAGGTTAAATAAGCTAATAATAATAATAGCAATAATAATAATAATGGTGCTACAACATGAAAATGAAAACGAAGTCAAGCAGACAACAAACATACATGCAGAACAAGAGCAAGAAAACACTAGAAATGCAATCGTGTCACAACGATGTGCGTGCAATGCATGGCGCCGTGTTTCTACGTGTCAAACGAATGAGCTTCTCTCGCCCTATCCGGGGCAATTTGTACGAAGTCTGTAGCTTCTGTAAAGTGGAGATGGGTAGGGCGAAAGAAAGGCCTCAACAGTGACCTTGATGGGATGGTAGTGACTATGCCTACGAAGTTTGAAAGAAATTGGGATAGGGGAAAGGACGTAAGGGCTCGCAAGCACTGCATGCAAAAACCAAGGGGATTTGGACGTTTAAGGGGCGACAAGCAGTCTGAAAAAATGACGTCATAGCCGATACGTGTTAGATTCGGGCGGAAACTCGGCGGAATTCGTGTAGTGACCTTTGTTCAAATGCGATTTATTCACAATTTTCTGTGTGAACATATACTATACTTGGTATCATTCGAAAGGGCACTTCATTGTGGTCAGTTTGACACCATTGTTATCTTCGCGCAATGTATTGCACGCATTAAACGCGCAATTATGTAATGCATAGTAAATTCATCATTTTTGGCGATTACTTTGCGCTGACATATTCGAATTTTACCAAACTTGGTAAACAGTTGTCACGTATAAGGATACATATGTCTGCCAAGTTTCATTGATTTAGGTATAAAGATCGCCATTTTAGGGCAAGTTGAAGTTATTTCAGAATTTTCTTGAAAATGGCGAATTTGGAGGGCAATTTTCTCAAATTTGGTCAGTGATAGGGTATATAAGCCAATTCCCAAAACTTTAGAGGGCGCTATTTATGTTGTGCAAATCCATTGGAGCGTGAAATTTGGCATGGCTATATGCAATTATGAGATAAAGATACTGTGAGATTTAAATACAAAACGGAATTCATATGAGGAAGTTATGGCAGTTTTAGATTATTTAGGGGTCCATTTTTCAAGAACTTGAGAGATTTTTGACGAAGTCGGTTTCAGATTTGGATTTTGAGTACGAAGATGGCATTTTGAAGGTCAGGTTATACGTCGCAGACAAAAGAACATCTCTTAGACTATCTAGAGGAATTTGTTAGAAGTTTGTAGGATCTAGGATATCGGAGATAGGAAGGAAGAAAGAAAGGCCTTAAAATGGACCAGAAACGGACAAAATGGCGCCTGGACGGTTATGCATGAGTGATTTCGAAAATCGAAGAATGTAGTGACCTTGATGAGATGTTAGAGACTATGCCTATGAAATTTGAAAGGAAACGGACATGAGGAAAGGGCATAATTAGTGATGACAAGCACTACGTGCAAAACGAATGTGATTTCTGGACGATAAGGAAAACCAGGAGAATATTCATGGGGCAGAATGTGAACGAAAACAAGGCAATGACGAAGGTCGTCATTGCAACAATGGGATGTCAAGTTTAAAATTAACGCATGTTCTTTGGAATACAAAATGCTGCCCAGTCCTCTTTTCTTATTTTGTCCACAGAAGTAGGCGACTCTATCGTTTTCTGGGCCCATCGCAGGGCGGAGCGGACTGGCTGCGCCGATATGGATTTGGGGACGGTCATCCATTGGGCTGGAAAGCGGGGCCTTCGCTTGGACCAAACAAACGCATGGCTAGAGTCGATTACCAGTGGCCTGACGAAGCCGACCGTTTTAGTGTTACACGTGGGCACGAATGACATGGAGGGATGTTCGAAGAGGGCGATGGCGAATGCGGTGAACAGATTAATCACATCGAACACTGAGACGACAATAATTTGGTCTGACATCCTAGAACGGGTAGAATATAAATGCTGTAGTCCGGAAGAGCAGGAAAAATTAGACGATAGAAGGAGGGCCACGAACCGATACGCTCGCGCCTTGGCCGGCAGGAATGGGGGAAAGGCCATTCCACACCCCGACATAAGGCATAAGGATAGGGCTTTATATAGGCCGGACGGATTGCATCTCTCCAATGAGGGTTTGGACAGGTTTATCACTGACCTGAAGGAGGGCCTGTCCTATCTCGGTTCATCCAAGTAGTTAAACAATGATAATGTTACAAAACACGTTGTTCTTATATTTCAATGTTCTTATAGTTCAGTGTTCTTATATGTCAGCGTTCTTATATTTCAATGTTTAAGTCTGTTCGGGTAGCAAAGTAAATCCCGCAAAAAAGTTTGAGTCCGGCACCGCAAGATCATGTTTTTGTTGTTGGGATAAGAGTGCCTTATTTTGGGAGTAACAAAGTTGTGGAGAGTAAATAATGGTTATATGGGGCAGGTAGGTGGACATGGGTAAATGACCAGTTTTGCGAATGCTTCATTTCGAAATGGGCATTAACGGTTTAGTCACTTCTTTGAGGGAATGAATTGGGCATAATGATGTGCCGGTGTTGTAGAGATAAGCTTATTACGATACTCTGTAGTCTGTTATAGGGTTATAAATTAGCTTAAGGGCGAAAAAGTACATGCCTGTACATGTACATTGGTTAATTTGGCTAATTGAAATGTTAATTCCACCAAAGTGTAAATAGTTAAGCATAGATATTCCCTTAGTGCACAGAAATCGTTCATTAATTACAACAAGTTAATACGCGTCAGGGGACAAAACCTAATGAGGTATGACGTATATGTTTTCATTTACATACAGCCAATCAGAGCCCATTGGGGGTACTGATTAATGAATATTCATATAACTATCACGAGTTGACCTTATTCGCATACGCGCAATGTAAAACAGATTAAACCAATTAGCGCGTAGTGTGCACATTGCACACGCGCGCGCCAGTCGTTGAGAGCCGTTGGGAGGTCATAAGGAATGAATATTTATGAAGACAATGACAATGACAATGACAATTTATTCTCATGTCACCCACATTGGGGTATTGGAGAAGGTTACAATCAGTTTGAATTTGTCAATTACACACTGTGAAATATACAATGATCACGCGCTAACCTTATGCGACATCGTACTATAACGATAGTTATCCAATCAGCATCGCGTATTACAATTGTTACACGCGCATGCTATTGTGTGTACACCTATGGCATGGGCAAAATGGCCTTGCTAGCTAGTCGGATTGACAAGGTTTATGAAGGTACCTATGGCGAATTTTTGCAAATTGCCACGAAATTTCTCATGAATATGCATAAGGATCTGTTGCAACTACCTATGTAGGTTTTTTGGTGAATGAACAACGTCTCGACAGTGAAACGCCCCGCCAAAGTTGGAAATCCGGTTGGAAATATTCCACCTCGCGTCAACGTGAAAACGCGTGTTGTGGCAGGCTAATTGCCCTAGAAAGTGCCCTGTAAGCTATTTTTCAACTCGAAAGGTACCTATGTAAAATGTTCACAAAAGTAGACAAATTTGGTATCTACAGCAAGTCTTATACCTGAATTTTCATTAAAATCGGGTTCTTTTGTACATCAAGATATATTCGGGGAGATATGAGCTCGTAAAATGGACAGTGTGTGTAAAAGCCCATACCTGATTGTGCGCCCCCTTTTGTGGTGCGTTTTGAATACGCTTGGCCTCTATGGAGATGTCCCTCAACTTATTGTAATGTGATGACAACGTTGTGATTTGGCGGCCGATCATATATAAATATATTCTCGTTTGGCGGTAATTTGTCAAATTATGCCTCCAAATCACTAATCACATGGTACTGATAAGTTTATTGATCAATAATTGTCATCCGATAATTTTCGACCCCACTCAATTTTTACATGCGAGGGGGTTGCCAATGTATATTCAGTCGAATTTGTTCGCATGTCAATTCTTAGTTTTCCGGCCCCCATTCGATTTGAATGCGGGGGGACCTAGTTGTACCTACACACTTTCAAACTCAGGGTGTCACGCTTTAATCTTAGGCATCATCCGATCTTACAGGCGGAGAGGCTGGTATATATACATCTATATTCTATAACTTTAGGCATCACTCGATTTTATAGGCGGGGGGCTGATATAATGACTTAATGTATATAAGTTTAGCCTAGGCATCACTCGATTTCATAGGCGGGGGGCCTAGCATAACTTTAGGCATCACTCGATTTTATAGGCGGGGGGCTGATATAATGACTTAATGTATATAAGTTTAGCCTAGGCATCACTCGATTTCATAGGCGGGGGGCCTAGCATAACTTTAGGCATCACTCGATTTTATAGGCGGGGGGCTGATATAATGACTTAATGTATATAAGTTTAGCCTAGGCATCACTCGATTTCATAGGCGGGGGGCCTAGCATTGCATTTGTAAGCATTTTTTATGATTCAATATATCTGTGTTATTTTGTTATGACACCCAGAAAATCAAAATGTGCAAAATAAGCGTCCATCTCAAAATGTTAATAAAGCCACGACATAAACGCAAATTTGGTTGTTTGTTATTTTTGTTAGCCGTGAATAATAAAATTTAAAGAGTAGACAACGATTTAAAATGGTTTATTGACAGGCCGACAAAATGTAGGTCAAGAGGTTGTTTACATTTTTGAGGGAAATTCACGCGCTAGGAAATGTAATACTTTGTATTACATTGGAAGGAAATGTACAAGCGTATGTACGCTTATCAAGCAAGCGCGGAAAATACCGCCAGCAAATTAAAAATAGCACGAAGGGGCTTTCATTCTAGTTATGGCTTTCATTTTGAATGGACAAGAAGAAAAATTTACGGAGTCTAAAACATTCCCACCACCTCCCCATTATCTCCACCAATAAAAGTATTTTTAGTATATTAGTGGCATAAATTAAGTATTGCTTGGTGGTTCGAAGTAGCCAAGGTATACGTATTAGTACGGAAAGGATTTAGGGTTTCAGGTATGAAAGGTACGGATAGGGTTTATGTAATAAATTGGTCAGTGATTTATGAAGTTAATGCAGAGCCGGGGGCATTTGGCCTGGTCGCACATCAACTTGCGTCGTGCACAAAGAAAGTGGGCCGTAGGGGAATTTTTCCCATTGGGTTTCGCCCCTACCCGGTTTTGTATGGGTAAATCACTAATCACATGGTACTGATAAGTTTATTGATCAATAATTGTCATCCGATAATTTTCGACCCCACTCAATTTTTACATGCGAGGGGGTTGCCAATGTATATTCAGTCGAATTTGTTCGCATGTCAATTCTTAGTTTTCCGGCCCCCATTCGATTTGAATGCGGGGGGACCTAGTTGTACCTACACACTTTCAAACTCAGGGTGTCACGCTTTAATCTTAGGCATCATCCGATCTTACAGGCGGAGAGGCTGGTATATATACATCTATATTCTATAACTTTAGGCATCACTCGATTTTATAGGCGGGGGGCTGATATAATGACTTAATGTATATAAGTTTAGCCTAGGCATCACTCGATTTCATAGGCGGGGGGCCTAGCATAACTTTAGGCATCACTCGATTTTATAGGCGGGGGGCTGATATAATGACTTAATGTATATAAGTTTAGCCTAGGCATCACTCGATTTCATAGGCGGGGGGCCTAGCATAACTTTAGGCATCACTCGATTTTATAGGCGGGGGGCTGATATAATGACTTAATGTATATAAGTTTAGCCTAGGCATCACTCGATTTCATAGGCGGGGGGCCTAGCATTGCATTTGTAAGCATTTTTTATGATTCAATATATCTGTGTTATTTTGTTATGACACCCAGAAAATCAAAATGTGCAAAATAAGCGTCCATCTCAAAATGTTAATAAAGCCACGACATAAACGCAAATTTGGTTGTTTGTTATTTTTGTTAGCCGTGAATAATGCGTGCTTCTTGTCACGGGCGATGAACATTGATGCAGCGCCAAGGACAATCCTTCAACGGTGCTTGCAAAAATGTTCTAAAATGTGTAAAAGAGCTTGCAAGCAAAGGCGCGGCAAAGGGGAGCATTGGGGTACGCCCCCACCCCTTCCATGGAATGGCGACTAAAGAAGGTGAGAGAAAACTTGACAGGGGGATGATTCTTATACATTGCCAAACTCGACGGCATTTTCTCTAGCATTTAATATACCTAACACTGAATAGAGCCGCTGGAAACCCCCCCCCCCCCCCCCCTCCCATAAGAATGTCACCCTCTGTTAGAACTGTACCAACGCTACTCCTGTGTCTGGAGGTGTAAAATAATAATGTCTAGCCAGAATATACATGTACCGGGAATAATTCGCAATCGTAAAATTAAAATGCATCCATTAAAAAGCCGCCCACTTTAAAAATGGCTGATCTAGTAATTAAAAAAAAAAAGTACAAAGGATCGCCATAAAATGCTCATTAAAATGAACCCAGTAAATAAATGCAATCTATCAATCGTAGTTTTGCATTGAACGTGATAATACTATTTTAAGAAATTGGAAGTACACTTAACCTATCTATTCTTTTAAAGTATAATGTTGCTGTCTCTCTTTTTCTAAGCTTACTCAATGAGCATTCAACGATGCTTCATCCTTTATGGTATACCTTCATTTAATTTCAACTGTGAATGAATGATGCGGCTTCTTTTTGGTTTCCCTTCACACAAACTAGAGGCTATCATTTAGTTCGTTTTTGTAGTTGTCGTTTTCTTTTGTTTGTTTAGATATAACCCCTAAAATCCTTTACGAGTTATTAGATTACTATACAATTGTACAGAGATGCCTACACCCCTGCGAACCTTGTCCCATGATCTAAATTTCCGAACTTTGGATGACTCCAGTAGCGACCATGTGGTTTCCCTTACAGACGAATTCGTGTCAATAATTTTGCCCATGTCAATTTTCGAGACAGTTGGTAACCATGACTTTGAAGACTATTCTTACTACCCAAAGGTAACATTGGCCCTTGATCTAAAGTTCCAACTGATGTGACAAACCTTGATTCCCATTTTTAAAGAAATGGTAGCATTTTGTTGTTTTGTTGTTTTGTTGTTTTCCTTGTTTTGTTGTTTTCCTTGTTGTTTTCTTTTTCTTGCTATTGTTGTCTTGTCAATTAAACCCGACAGCGTCATCGGCGATCGTGACTTTCACAAAACTTGTCCTTCGATCTAAGTTTCACCTTAGAATGACTGATGTGGCGACCTTCATTTGTCTTGATAAACACCCCCATACCCTACCCGTAAGTTTGATATGCGGTATCCGGTTGCGGTCTTGTTTTTCTCAATGAGAAATAAAGCGAGCCTGGGATATACGAAATGCGATCGTAAAAGTACAGCTCGTTAGACGTTACAGAGAACTGTTCAAGGAAGATTACGTTTTCCATGTAAGAAGTTGTGACTGAGTAATCCTGTGTATTAAGAAAAATATTGTCATCACTGTTAGAACGGATTAGTGTCTTTAGAGTAACTCAAGACTACAAGTTATTGCAAGCTAGTGCAATAATGGTCACAAAGAGTTTACCTTGGGCGAAATAAGCTACGATTAGATTTTCGTTTGATGTATATACCTTGAAATGTCTTGATCAATGTAAGTTTAACATTTGCATTATTCATTCTTTGCAAAGTGCAACTTTAACATGTAGTATCGTGAAAAAATGTTATTTAAGATAACTTGAGTTCTTGTAAATATAGAAAATAAATTCTCACAGAATACAATGAAACCTTCACTGAATAATCAAGATTACAAATAAACGATATGTGCCAAACAATATTGGTAGAAAATGTATAGTGATTGATTAATGAGCATAGAAAGATAAGGACACCACAAGCCACTATGTGCAAGTGGCAGTTGTGGTTTCTATCGAAGATGATGCCCAGTAAGTTTGTGTGCGTCTTTTTTTTTTTTTTTTTTCACTGTTTCAAACAACCAATCTACTGCAGGATAAACTATCTAGAATAAACCATAGCAATTTTCTCTCAAAATACGATTCCCATACCAGAGCCCAAGATAAGCTTTAAATACAAAATATTTACAAGAATTACTAATACTCTTTTGTAATCCTTTGCGAATCATACAACTCATGATGTCGTACCAGAAGAGCCATAAGGCGTTAAATAATAAACACAGAAAGCCCTACTGGCTCTCATCCGGCAATCTATCTCTTCATGAAATGTAGGGCATAGATATGGTGAGGTAAATCATTGTCCAATGATTGGTTGAAAGCTGACATGTCACTATGCATATATTTGTCTCTCTTTGACCGGAAGTTAACCGCCTGTACCTAACATTTTAAGTCCACACTAAAATAGCTAGATCTTTCAAATACGGACTGAGGTTCAAATTTATGAACAAAAATCAAAAAAATCTTACATGTATGTTCGGGAATTAGTACAGTGATAAACCGTCGTTACCTTCGAGACTATCCCAAAACCATCGGCTATCCCCAGGTGTCCAGACAGGTCCAAATGTTTAGCCTGTGACGATAATATTTTACTGATAACCTCACTGATTTATATTATTTGTATGATTTTACTTCCTTATGTTTTCCATATGATAAGTGTTTCAAAACAAACGCGTCTAGGCTCAAAAGGTTTCATGGACCCCATTGTGAACTTTATCTGTTCATCCCTCGTTCACCTTAGATGAGTATCGGTTTTGTATTATCAAGTGGTACTCAGAGACCACTCAACCAAGTCGATACATTTCTTTGCTTTATCTATCATGCTAAGTAAATTTATTTCCCCTTTAATCTGTTTCAAATCATAACATGATATGGCTGTTCAATTATACACACACACACACAAAAAAAGGAGACATTGCTCACCTTCATTCTTAGATATTATACCCCCAAAGTTGAGGAATTGCATCCCTGAGTTATATTTTCGCACCCCTGTTTGTTGAGCCGTGTCCAAGGGGGGCTAATATATGCACCCTATTTAGGAGCGTTGATGATTACACTTTTAAATATGCAAGTGAAAATCTTCAAGACCGATTCAGCTTGGCTATAAAATTGACATGGCCTGGGCTGACTGGAAAATTCTTTCTTCACAAATGTGATTCGATTTAAACAATTGTACTTTATTGTTAATATACGATTTCTTTTTTTGATTTGTTATTAACAGTAACAATCATTAATTGAATCATATTATCAAAGTTAACAAAATGCAACGTTTACTTACCTATTTCCAAATGAAAACAAAGAAGTCGGGATTTATTCCATTCCATTCAAAGATCAATGTTGTCTAGTTCCTTTAACGGGAGTGAATGATATGTATCCTTCTCACTCGTAACCAATCTTATTAGAAGCAGAACCAGCTGAAAGTTGTCCAATCGTAAAGCTCACCAAAAAAAATCCCTGTAAAAATCCTCAATCGACTGGACAATATTGAAATGAAGCACGCGGCCTTCACCGCCGCAAGGTAAATTCAATTTCAGACGGAAATCAGTGAGAAAGAAGGAAGAGAATGCAAGAAGAAATTCAGCTCAGGTCGTCCTTGGAAGAAGACTTAACAACCAAGTCGTCTGAAAAGAATGTTTGCCAATTTTCACCTGCCACGCTTTTTCCGCTCGACCAAATCAAGGCCCGTTTCTGATTATTGACGAGTTGTAAACGCAAACTCGCCTCTCTCTCTCTCTAAAATAAAAAAGGAGAGAGAAAAAAAATGCCTTTTCGCCTTTTTACCAAAAATAAAACACATCCAGATTCGATGCCTCGGTTTGCAAGTGACTGAACAGCACGGCTTTGATTTTATTCCTGTTTTGATTCAATTCGGGGGTCGTGGTAGAGGTCCGGTCAGTGCTTACTGGAGTGGCCAGCCATCAGGGTTAGATGGTGAACAAGCGGTGCACTCTGTGTGCGCCTAAGCCTTCTAGAGGGTTTAAAATCCTCCAACGGCGAGCGTGGATTAGCAATAGAATGGAAATGCGTGCGTGCGTGCGTGTGGGTTGTGAGTTTCCGAACGCGCGTGTGGGTTGTGAGTTTTGGAACGCGAGTGCGGGGTAATACGGATGAACTCGACGAATAGACGCCCGCTGCGCTGGGGAAGAATGTTTTAGCTTCCCTGGTACGTTGTTTCCTTACGTTTCGAGCAAAAGCATTAATTTGAAGTGGCGTGCAGATAGAGCGGATACTAAATCATGTGTAGTATTCTTTACACACATACGTTTTTCAAGAACGTGTCAATGCACGGTGAAAGAGGAAAACCCAATAATGTTCATAACCCACATTTTCGTTTGACTGAAAGCACAATACTCATACCTTTACCAAAAAATCTTTATTACAAAAAAAGTCGAAAGTCATAAAAGTTGTCATAATTATATAAGTATTCATTTTAATCATCCCACAAAACTCGTATTAAGCGATGTTCCCAAAATAATTATTTCGATATGTTATTGAAGACTAACATGCATATAGAGTTATGAAGTTATTGTGACTTTAAACAAAACGGTTTCCATCCAGTTGACTCGATGTGCGTTTTAGTGCGAGTGTATAGATGTTTCTATTTATTCATTTTAAAGAGCATCACACAGGACATTTTTTTTGTATTATGTTCACTCTACTATAACACGCATCCATTTTTAAGCATAAACGCATAATTTTCAAATTTAATACAATCTTAAATCTCAAAAATAGTAAAAAATAAATAAATACATTTTTTAAATGCCTGTGGGTGCAAGCCGGCATATTGAACACATCATTTTCACTTTTTATTTATGCTACTTTTTAGAAATATTTTGTTATCTTAAAACATGCGAAAAAATGTACAAATAAATATATATATATATATATAGTAATTCTGGGAGCCGGGAATTTGGGGAAATAAGGTCGTGTCATTTTCTTTCAATCACAAGATGTAAAACATGTTCTCTATCTGATATCCTGATTGTTAAAATTCACTTAACAAATCGGAATCTAGGGACTGGCAACTAATTATTAAGAAGGTAAATGTTCATTAATTCGATAATTATTTTCTGAACCAAACGGCCAAAGATTCATAAAGATAATTTGTTTTAGTTTATTGTTATGTTTATCAGAATTTTCAAAATCCCGTATGAATAAGAATATACATTCGTATTGCAATTTCTATCTATATTCTACAAAAGTAAACGAATTTGCCTCAGAACTACCGCTAGCCCCACGTAGCCCCCCTCCCCACATCCCCAATATATTTCCATAAATTAGAGGAACATTTTCGCTGCAGTTTCGCATGTCGAATAGAAAAGAGCAACCTGAAGAAAATATATTTATTTGATATACTTGTTGTATGTAATATATACAACATTTTATATATCTTTGATAACATTTGGTAAATATTGATGTTATTTTGGTTACGATTTTGCCCGACTCCAGCTTTGTATTTTACTTGATATTATGGTGCAAGCTTCCCAGTTTCAGTAGAGTAGATGAACAGACTATTTGTCCCCTTACTATACAGTGCGTCCCAGAAAAAACGAAACCGAGAAGTATCGATGTTTTATCATAACTTAATCACAACCATAATTAATGAATGGTACATATTTGGAAAGCTTAGAGTCTCCTCTTTCAGTTGATGCTACTCAGATAATGCATATTTCACGCATGAGTGATTAAAAGCAATTTGAAGGAAGGAAACCAAAAAGTAATTTTGCGGGCGGTATATGAATTTCAAAGAAAAATTCATATTTCTAGAAAGTTCATTTTCTGCTCTTTAATATGATACCTCAATCAAGAAAAATGAGCCAGGAATAACAAATTTCTGTTTGTTTAAAGTAGCCCGTACATGTTCATAATTTTAACAAACGAATTCGTTTTCACTGGGTGCCTGCCGTAGCAAAAAGCAGATTTGACAACAGACTTAACTCCGTTGCGTTGACAATCAGCCATGCATGAAGACTCTCGTCTACGGCTGATTGTCAACGAAACGGAGTTAGGTCTTTTGTTAATTTCGTTTATTGATACGGCAGGCAGCCAGTGAAAACGAATTCGTTTAATAAAATTATGGAAATGCAAGCACTATTTTAAACAAACAGAACTTTGTCATTCCTCGCTCATTTTTCCTGATTGAGGTGTCATATGAAAGGGCAGAAACTCAACTTTCTAGAAATGTGAATTTTTCTTCGAAATTCAGATACCGCCCGCCAAATGTCTTTTTGGTTTCCTTCCTTCAAATTGCTTTTAATCACTCATGCGTGAAATATGCATTATCTGAGTAGCATCACATGAAAGAGGAGACTCTAAGCTTTCCAAATATGTATCATTCATTAATTATAGTTGCGATTAAGTTATGATAGAACATCGATACTTCTCGGTTTCGTTTTTTCTGGGACGCACTAAATATTATCATCTGTTCATGTGTGTGCATATTTTACAGCCAAATTTCATTATAGTATGATATTAGATTTTCTATATTTGTAGTGTGTGAGAATAACTTTCATGATTTTGATTATTATAAAAATTAAAAATATATATCAAGATCACTAACAACTAGACCTACGTAAGAGCAATATAATTTAAGGTATGTTTTTCATATTATTAGTTATTTCAGTTTCAGTTTCAGTTTTAGTTTATTTCATATTTCACATTCACATTAATGACATAAATCATACACAATGAACAATAAAAAATGGAGAAGAAAAAAAACTTGACAGGATTCGTTTAATAGGTATGGAAATACATACAATGATATCAGGGCATGAAAGTAATGATAGAATCGAATTAACATACGGCGATATAAATACAATAACATGGCATTTAGACTGAAATTAGACAAATATGTTTGCAGTGAAATATTAGGTAATCTACATGTAGTTCATAGCTAGGCTTGTAATTTGAAGTTGAAACTAATGAGAGCAGGCCTTTGTGCATGTTTATTATATTGAACAAAAAACGGGAGAGGTGAAATAAGACGAAGGTACACTATAAAGTAGGATCTGAGCCCGAGAAAATTATGTAGGCCTATGTTTCATCAAAAATTGAGAAAATGAATGTGCTTGAACCTTATTTTCAAATGATTATGGTTGGATTAAGTAGCGCATCCCCCTTTTTTTTTTTCGTCTTCTTCATTCCTTTCCTTTGCATTCGTATCTTAAACGGTTATTTTTCAAAAAAGTAAGCTTCATGTATTTTTGTATATGTTTATGTTTAATGATGTTGCCTATTATGTGTATAAATGTATCTAGTATATTTATCCTTTTATATGTCATTAATTTTATTTTATGTTAACATGTATAATGCTCAGTGTATTTTAAATATCATGATGTTTTTACCTTGTATAAATGACCTGCAATTCAGCTTCGGCTGCCAGAACGTCATATGAATAAACCCGTATTGAATTGAATTGAATTGAATTGCTTTCGATTTTTTCCAAAGTGTGGTGACTTAAAATCCAACGTCTGAATAGCAGACTACCAATCACATAAACTCGTATCCGATGTATAAATGAGTATATCACAAACATTAGAATAGAGAACGATCGCCTATTCGTCGAGCAGAGTTAGCAGATGTGACTAATCAGGCGACAAAATCAAATCACGTGACTCGCCAGACACTGCCGGTGTTAGCACGAATACAGATTCATGCAAATACTACGCAGTGTTTAAGAAAAAATAGTAAAAAATGAGAGCTGGGAAACGGATGTTTTTCACATTTCGTAAAGATAACTAGTTCATGCTAAAGAGATCACGAGAATGAAAATTATCTGCTGTACAGTTTATGTTAGATATTTTATCGAATCGGGGAAGGGGGGGAAACAGCGAGAAGAGAGGGAATACAAAATGAAAGGGAAGGCAACGTGAAGAAAAAGGGAATCAACCTCAATACACCCTCCCTCACTCACTCTTTGGCATAAATATTGTCCCCCCCCCCCCTGTTCAGACCCACGCTACGCCACTAGCTGTTGAAGTAAACTAGGTCAAGTTTCGTCTTCTTGATCTCATTCAGCGGATTCTCTTGGTGTTATTAGATTGCCCGAATCAAACATGCATGTGCAGAAGTCAACGAAGCTTTACCTCGCCAAGAAAATCATTTTAATAACAGCGTGGATATTGATGGGTACATTTGCACTAGGAGCAACAGTATCCCATCAATAATTAAGATAAAGCAGTGACCCTAAAATATAATTTGAGAAAGCAGGCCTCTCGTGGCCCTTTTTCTTCTTAGAGCGTGACATAAATTTATAAATACGGTGTTAATCACCAAGGGCATATTGAGTGACATCATCCATAGAGTTTTAATGTAAGCATTGGGATTTGGGAGACATAAAGTTAGTGGGTTGAGAAGATTCAGATTGAATCAACGATTCTTCCACATGATTTTGAGCAACTTGGGGTTGTACTTAGAAAAAGTTGTTATTTTTTCTTTTCTCTCTCACTCTCCCTCTCTCTCTCTCTCTCTCTCTCTCTCTCTCTCTCTTTATCGGTTTTGCTGTCCACATAACGTGGACCTAGTTTTGTGCATTTAGTTCCATTTACAAAAAAATCACTCTATTTTCCTTTGATTTAATTGTAAGGCAGTGATACTTAACTTGTTTGACGGTTCCAGTAATAAACGACCTTATGATGTAATATAATCTGCACTATATCTTCACACTATTCAATTTCATTTTCAATTACTTTGCATAAAGGTTTAAAGGCGGTATCGGGAACATTGGAAAATAAAGTGATCGTTGGAAGATAAAGTGATCTACAACTCGCGTATTGAATGAAATATGAGATTTATGAGCGTCATATTTGTTTTAATGATATGATTATTGATTACTGATAGACTGATTCGCTTTATGGGTTACGATATGTATGGGTGTCATGTTGGCTATAACTATTGATTGAAATATCGATTTTGTGAAGCAGTTAACTGAAGTCGAGGCTTGATATTGTGTTCTCCCGTAAACAATGAAAAGAGGTAAACATTGCAGCTATTGTTATAATAATAGTAATAATTTCGTTTACCCAGGGGAGCCTCATCAGCTCCAATGCTTGCCTCCTGAGGGGCCTGCAATTAGTATTGACATAGCTATTGCCAGGTACCCATTTACACATGGGTAGGGAGTGGGAAAATATAGATTGACGTCTTGCCAAAAGACACTGGTGCCGGGCTGAGATTCGAACCCTCAACCCTTGGATTGAGAGTCAGGTGAACGAACCACTATACCAATCCACCTCCCCTTGTACTTTGTAGCGTTGTCTTTGAACAAATTATTGCCGTTGTCAAGAGTGTGGCAAGTAATGTCTTGACTTTATTATCAGGAACATATAATATCGGTGTAGCGATACATGAGCAATTAAATTCAGTGATACCTTATGGTTGACGAGACATCATGGAAATCTTGTTGTTACCTTCATGAAAGTCTGCTTTGAACCTTATTCGAAAGAGTGTGTTCCGCCATTTTCATCAAAGGACGACAGCAAACGAGAGATAGAGAGAGAAGGGGTATGATTAAATATAAGAATAACATGCGATATAAACTGTAAACTCCACTGGTTGTATGTAGAAAAACGTATAGTATTCAAGGTAACAATTATTTGCTTGAAAGCACAAAGCAATGTCACTCCATTTTATAGATCACAACTTGATCATCAGTTCATAAACACACTCCATGCAGTACGTACTCTTCGGTCATCACCACAACATATTCTGGTATTTCACCCTGTAAACATGAGTACATATGGAAACTGATCCTTCCTGGCGTCACCTTTTGCCTTATGGAAGTTCATTATCAATAATCTGCTCTCTTTCCTTTTTCAAGAAAGCTATAAAACCTTTTTTTTTACGGTATAGTATTATGTTTATGCTCTCCAATTTTTGTTTAACGTAAAGCGCATATTGCATTAAATTGTGTTTATCATGCTCTATACAAATTTAACGTTATTATTATCAATATCATAATTCATGATTTCCATCAATTTCTAGTACGTTTATTCAATTCAATTCAAAGTTTATTCAACACTCTTCATAAAAACATTTAAAACATACAAACACAGAATGGAGTTATAAAAAAAAAAACAAGAAAGTGATAACAAATACAATGGCAATTTATAAGAGCATTTGGGATAGGCAGAAAGGAGGGGAGTTTCCTATATAAAAGTCTACCCCTAAAACACACATTATAATCATGATAAATCATAAACCTCATTAATAATGATCTATCATTACATCATACCGTAGACATGTAAATCAACCAGAAAATCTTCCAGACAGCTTCTTTTAAAATGACATAGTATGACCAGCACTGAGCTTTATATTACAAATGGTACGGCTATTCGTATGTGACCCAGAAACAGTTGTATTTCAAATTTCCAAGAAGGGAGAAAAAGCAAATCGATTACCACTCTAGATCTCGATTCTATATGCAGATTGCGGATAATTGACATTCAATGTGAACTTTAACAATTGTATAATGTGGTATTTTGATATATAGCTGCCGTTCAAGGAGGCACAGTTTTTATTTTGGCACACCATCCTTTTTAGTTTTCATGGTTAAGCAAAGTTATGTTATTGAACTTAACCATGAAAAGTGTTGGTTAAATGTTTTTATACACACTACAATAAACGTCATGCTCCAATGTTAAATGTCAGTGTAGCAGCCCAACAGACTTACAGACCCATAAGACCAACGACCTATGTTTCGTGGGCCTTGCATTCACTTTTCGGAGGGTTCACGTTCTAGACTGACAACCCGCAGGTCCTATATTTCTTGTTATTATTCATTAATTTATGTCATTGTTTTGTTGGTCTCATGGGCTGTCTGACTCGTTCTTTCTGAGAAAAGGGAAGAGGAGGGACGAAAAGACAGCGATACATGGAGTTGGAGTTGGAAAACTGAGACAGACAGAAAGAGAGAGAGAGAGAGGGGGGGGGGGGAGTGGGAGAGAGGGACCACACACGGTATACATTTCGACTTTCATGTACACAAATGCACACACCCACACCAAACGCACTCCCTCGAGTGTGGAAAAAGATAGGTGGATACATAGTACAAGAGGGACAGGGAGACTATCTTAGGAATTTTAGGGAAGCAGATTATAGTAGACACCCTCCCACACCCACATGTACACACGCCCCAAGAAGGACAGGGAGATAATGGCTTTAATAGGAAACATTGAGAAAGACATTTGGAGAAGACGTTCACCACACCCACATGTGCGCACGCTCATCATGCACATGCACAGCAAACGCAACGCATTCCCACTTAAAGGGGGTGGATCGCCAGTTTCCATGTGCAGAAGGCCATAATTCGCTGACACCAGACTTGGTGGAAATACCATTAATGGGGGTACAAATTTGCACACAGCAAACCCATAGTCCAGTCAAGAATTACCCCCTAATCTCTCGGAGAGCTCGAGAGTCTTCGGGCCATTCAAAGCATTACATAAGGTCCAATGGTCATAAAACTCAAGGCTAACCTTGGTGATTGACAACACCTGTTATTGGGTAAACACCCGAACGGTGTCGAATTCCCCATGAGAGCCGACTACTCAGTGACTTTAACACACCATAGAGAACAGAAGGAGAATGAGAGAAAGAGACTGAGAAAGAGAATGACAGAAAAAGACTGAGAGAAAATTGTAAGAAAGAATGGCTAAGGAAACATTGAACAAGAGATAAGAGAAGACGTACATGTGCACCCACACCCTACACACACACGCCCATCACACACGCAAATGCAACGCACTCCCGCCTAACAACTATAGAGAAGGGAAGGAGAAGGAGAGAAAGAGACTGAGAACGAGAAAGAAAGAATGAGTCTAACAAAGAAGGGCAAAGGGAGAGAATGAAAAGAACAGAGATAAAAGGAGGTAAAGGGAGACACAGTTGGAGTAAAGTTGGATAAAAAGCACAAGAGAGAGAAAGAGAGGTAAGGAGATAACAGAAAGAGAACAAGAGGAAAGAGAGGAATAGACAAAGAAAGAAAAGAGAGATGAACAGATAGATAAAGAGAAAGAGGGTGATCGGGCTTTTCGTGTGCGTGTGCTGCGTTGTGTGTGTAGGTGTGTGTGTGTTAATGAGAGAGGGTGACAGAGAGACAGAGAGACAGAGAGAAACAGACAAATAGAAAGAGAGGGAGATGGTAAAAGTGTTTATTACGTCAGAACCTATCTCGTCTTAGGCGTCTTCATTCCCGGTCATTAGGTGCCAGGTCGGTCGGGAGGATGAGAAGGCACGGTTGGTTTTATCAATCTCTAAATCTTTTTAAGGTTGCCGGCGGGAATTTGTGTTCGCGTTAATGAATCGTAAGCAAACAGGTGTCACCAATATCGGGTTGCCCCAGACTCTCGAGACCAACAAGGGGTCAAAAAAGGGCGGCGAAGTTGAAGGTACTATTTTTATGTTTGGAAGCAACATTATTCCCCCAAAATATATTTTTAAAAGTTATATTGATTTCAATTAAATATGCTTGCACAAACATACGCACACATTCACACACAACAATTATATACAATTAAGAACTAGAGCTGTTTACGGTCTCTACACTACGTTCTTTCCGGTTCTCATCTACTTATTCATGGGTACATCCAAACATCTCTCTATAGGTAAGACTTTGTTGAAGATTAAAGATGATAAAAGTACTATTCTGTCAAAATAACTATCATCTATATTATTCATATCCGTACCGAGTTTTTTTATAATTTTAAAGTGAGAAATTCATTTGTCAAGATTAGTTTCTAGAGATTGTGACATAGTAAAGCTTTAATACATCTAAATAAATGCAAAAAGGCCCGGATTTAACCAGTCCACTGTTCATTCTTAAGTAACGAAAAATATTTTAAAAAACATTGAATTTACGGGGGAAAATAGACATTTAGTTATTAATTGTTTACATAATATCAAAGCAGATACAAATTTGCCTCAGACTATTTGGAGCACCGAGGATGCACAGGAGATGCTCCAGTGAAAGGTATTTTTATGTTGCAAGGTAACGTTATATACAATAACAATATCAAACTTCATTTGAATTGAGAAAACTATATAGAGTTTCGACATATAAATGAACGGTGCTCAATTTATATTCAATCATTAGCTTCTTTTTTTTTACAGATTTTGTTTACGCAGACAGTTATAATTCAACATATTGTCGGGATCTTTGTACGTAATTTGAGAGCCTTTCCAAAAGGAATTACTATTGCTTTTAACATGCAGATCCACCCGTCCCTAAATTGATCAACAAAAAGTAAGTATTTAATGATATTTAAGACATGATAATGATATCGTCTGTATCACCATCATTCGACCATATTAATTATTGTATAATAACCTCTTTCGTCCTTGATGAGGTATGACAACGTATTTCTATGTTCTTGATGATAATCTTCAAGGTTCGTATGAGGGATGTAAAACAAAACTCTATTACATGTTCTTTTCTGATAAATATCTAATATTAAGACTCAACGGTGTGGTGTGCGGGCCTAGGGGCACCGACAACAATCCTTGAAATGTGCACGGCATTGCATTACAGGATAATTATGATTTCTTGGGATGCAAAAATTGAAAATTGAAAATTAATAACGACATGAAAGCGCAGTTTTTAATTAATGAAGTCTTGGATTTCACAATCATAAGTCTAAAACGACCTGGTATTATTGTTGTGTATTCATATTAAGCATACGCAGTGAGGAATTGAAACTGTAGAAAAGGAAAGAGTATAGGATTTCTTAGATGTACCACAGCAGAGGCGGACCGAGAGGACAAGGGGTGGGGAAAGGGGGTGATCACCCCCCCCCCCCCCACACACACACACACAAAAGGAGATATGACTTATCATAATAGACGGTTTGGATGCATATATGCTCTGTAACCTTGCTTGCTATATCTGCCTCCCTGCATGGTTGCTCGTTTGCCATAGGTGACATTTTGCACTAGACAATATGTACCAATTATGAAAGGTTGGATTATTGCAACATGATGGCTTTGCCAAGTGACCCATTTTCCAAAATAGCTCCAAGAAATCCAGTCTAATGTCGGGATATATTGATCTTGCCCTAGAAACAGTTAAATAATCTTGAAGCCTTTGGTATATTTATCCCATATTATATTTATTATATTACAATGATACATTAAAAGAATGAAAGACGCCCTCTCGTTTTCCTCTTGTTTCACTCGCCTGACGGACGAGGGTAATGGAATACCATGTTGGACAAGAAGATTCACCAAGCAAATAGTCATCTCGCAAGAATCCATTCCTCTCTCAAACCTTTACGTTAATACCCATGTATATACAGGGATGTTAACTTTGCTCATTTCAACATATTGAAGGCGATGAGTGATTGTTTAAGGAGGAGTTTGAGCATGGTTTCAGTTACGCTAAAGATGACAAATAAGTCGTTCTCTCCCACTCTCTCTCTCTCTCTCTCTCTCTCTCTCTATAAATATATATATATATCTTTCTCTCTTTAATGCTGTGTATGTTAGTTTGAAGGGGGACCATACACGTAGTAGAAACGTCGTCTGATAAAGATTACTCTTTAAATGACCTCATATTCGAAATATGACACGAAATAACTGAAAGTTTAGGACAAAATGTTCATGTCACATGTGTATGCAACCCCATTATATCCTTTCTGCATGCGTGCAGTGCGGCATGTGACTTTCTGCAAGACAATTTCATTTCAATTTCATTTTTCTGAAACCTAACAATATACATCAATTATTATCTACCACATAATCAACCTATATCAGCTGCTTCAGAGCAGTTTCACTTTCTTTCACAAATGCGATGGCGTCACCTGTTCTGAACTTTAATCTTTAAAATCTACCGTGGTGTTGATTGCTAACTATTCTCCACTCTTGCCTAGTTGCCTTCACCTTTTCAATTGCAATCAGTGACATTGTTAAAAGTACTGAAACATGTATTCGAAAATGGGGGGGGGGGGGGGAGGGGGCGGGCGGATGTTCTCCGAAGAAGTGTATCATAGCAACTTCACGCACATACAAGCAGCATATTTAAAAGATAAAAGTCTTTATACAGTCCCCAAAATGATGTTAGAAGGAAAAACCGTTACATCATTCTTACTGTAATAAATTAAGCCCTTTCGTGGGGTTGTGAGTTTATGAGTGTATCAGGAAATTCGTTTGTATCAGTGTTAATACTTGTTGGGGGTATGTATTCTTATATTAAAAAGGAAATTACGAACTGTAAATCTAGTACAATTTGATTCAAGTAAACAACATTAAACCCATGTTACATCTGTCAATATTTGATGCTCCTTTAATTGAACTTTGTCACTCAAACCACCAAAACTACTCCAAACTGCGAATCAAAAATCGGCCCACTCTTGGTTATTCGTTTTGTGGAGCTGTATTGTTAGGTCTTTTGTAGGTTTGATATTGCTCTTGTCAGTTGACTGATTGCCGATGCAGGAAAATTGTTTTTGTTTAAAGGTCCGCTCGATAAGAAACTTTAATATATGCCACACAAAGGTTTTCCTGTTTTACAATATATTCATCAATGGTTAGATATCACACAGGACTAACGATTATTCAACAGTTTCCAGTGCAATATTCATTCATACCGATGTTGTCATGGAGATTATCAAGACCAGAAAAGGGTATTTGTGCAAAACCCTTGTGTTGCAAATAGCAGCCCTTAGTTGAATCGGTGCCTATCAATCGTGTGCAAAACGACACGTATGGCAAACGAGCGACCGTACAGAGAGGCGGGGATAGCACCCGAAGAGTTATTGT
This sequence comes from Strongylocentrotus droebachiensis, assembly GCA_035222895.1. Taxonomy (NCBI): domain Eukaryota; kingdom Metazoa; phylum Echinodermata; class Echinoidea; order Camarodonta; family Strongylocentrotidae; genus Strongylocentrotus; species Strongylocentrotus droebachiensis. The sequence continues at coordinate 49,942 of JAVYIG010011098.1, forward strand.
GTGACAGCAAGCCCCCAGTATAAAAGCAAAAATTAATCATATTTTGATAAGCTTTGATAAGAATTGCACTCTTCCGAATAGCTACAGGCTTGACATATATTAATTATAAATACACAAGATTCGACTCCGTGAATTCATTAGAGATGAAAGAAGCTTGGTTGGTTATTTCAATCCACTTTAATAGAAAATTGTGGCAGGAAATTAAAATAAATGCATTTTAGAACCCTTTTCCCTAGATGTTGCCCACTGGGTGGAAAGTGAATATGTAACAATGAAATAGCAAAAGATATACATGCATCTATATATAAATATATATAGCCATGCATGTACGTCATAAAATGTATTCGTAACCCACACACAATGGCGCAGGTCTATGAAGTAATAGTTCAACATAAATCAAATTCTCTAAATGTAGAATTCACGAAATTATTCCATCTATTTTCATCAGTATCAAGGCTAAACAATGTATGGTAATGCATACTTGATTGGGGCAATCACATTTTCTCATTATACCATCCTTACAAATAAAAAAGGGATTTAATTGTGATAAAAGATATGCATTTTATCTCTTTATGTAAAATGAGCCGTGTAATCCGAACGATTTGAAATGAGTGTATCAAATATTCATACCTTTTGATGAGCGTTCTAATTTTGTAAAACTTACTGACGAAATAGGACAGACATCATTTTGAATCAGGGTTTTTCTGGTTATTTCCTCTAAAGGTTTATCGAAGTTCGAAACCATTGTACAGTGAAATCTGTTTCAATGAGAAATCATTTTCAAGTAAAACTAGAAAATGTGGTCTTTGTAGACACGTGGTCTTTTTATACAGGTGGTCACTAATGCAGGTTTGACTGCAGTAATTCTTTAAAGAATGCTGAATATGGTTAAAATTATAACAGAGCTGATGTAGTTAAGTGGATAAAGTTTCCCGACTGTGAAAAACGAAGTTTTAATCCAAGTGGGAGCACCTACGTGCTTCGGCGGAACATTAATCATCACGCGGCCCAGGTGTAGTAAGTAGGTACATGTTACCTGTTAGGATTTATTCATTGAATACACTGAGTGCTAAGGCTGTTGGAGCTAAAGCAGGGTACAATAAGAATATAGGAAGTCGTTTGGTCGTTTCGTTTGATATGTGTATGCTATACGAAAATGGCAATATAATAACTATATATATCAAATCAGTGAATAATGCATACAAAATTCTTCTTTTTGCATATTTGGAATAAGGATTGTTTAGTTTTCTGGGCCACACTGCAAGATGAAGAGGGGGCACAATCATCGCGTGCCTTTTTAAGTAATGTACATGCAATTATATTTGTCAAATAGTATCAACGAACGAATTTCCAAACAAAGTGTTTGTGCGTTTATCAAATAATTATGCTTAGATCCATTTACTTTTCATAGACAGAACAAGACATTGTAGATTATAAGTGCTATTTACCCTATTGACCATTGAAAATGTCACTTGACAATCCGATTCCGTATAAGTGTCATGTATTTGATTTTTTTTTTTTTTTTTTTTATTTGTTTATGATTTGTTGCTTTGGTTTTGAATATTTTCTTCAATGTTTTTCTCATTATTGTGTTCAAATATCCCGCGGCGGTCTTATCAAAAAGAAAATTATCTACATTATCTTACTAAACTGTTTCCGATAGATTTTGAATATATATTTTAAACCTCTTTTCAGGAAAAAAAATTGACAATATGATTTAATATTTATGAAGTTTATATCTTATCCAAACTGTGCTGGTCAATCTAAAGAGTCGTATGACCCATGAATTTCTGAGAAAATAGAAACTTCATCCATCAAAAATTAATCTTATTATTTGTCACAATTATTACTTCATAAAAAGAGCTAAGAAAGAAATATCCAACTTTAAAGTGACTCGGTAACATTGCCTCAGATTCTGAAAGAAAATCCTGGATTTAGCTCATGCTGCAGTCATAATTATAAACCTTTAGGTCAGTGAGGACTTCCATGACTTTTACAAGCCGATAGCCCGTCTGATTTACAATATATTAATGATTGGAAATCGAAATCAAACTTTTCGTTTTCCTAATGGTTTTTATGACACTTCAGTCTATTGGGGAAAATGAGTATGGTAAAAACCGGTCACTCAAAAATGTTTACTTTTTTGAGGCACTTCATAATCATTTTGAAGCTCAATTTTTTGTTAGGGTTTCAATATTACACCATAATTATCACAGACACTGATAAGACGTAGGGCCATGCATCTCAGATTTAACATTGTTAAACGATGCTTTGAATGGCAACAGTGTATTTGAGGCACAGGGAACTTCTGTTTCAGAGACTGGAGGCCAGACGTACAGGTATGGTGATGTACAATGTGCATCTCATTGATCAGATTAGGAGATCTAATTCACCAGGAGGTTGACAGGGAAGGTGGATTAATATTGGAAGATGATGGCTACCGGGAATTGATCCGACATCATCTGTTCATCATGATTATTGCTTAATTCCGGACTTTAGCGTGCCGGGTAAAAGACCAGCGCAATCAGATATATCGAGCTCGCGAGATTACACCGTCATCATATTAATGGTAGGAGCAGAGAGAGAAAGAGGGATACAGAGAAAACATGAAAGAATGAGAATGAGAGAAAGAGAGAGAGAGAGAGAGAGAGAGGTAGGGAGAGAAAGAAAGAGAGAGAGAGAGAGAGAGAGAGAGAGAGAGCGCGCGCGCGCGGAGAGATACGAGAGATATAGACATAGACAATGTAGACCGAACGGGAGAGAGAAGGCTGAGAGATAGAGGAAGAGAGAACAATCGAGGGGATCGAAAGGGAACGAGAAGGTTGAGAGGAAGAGAGAACAGGGGAGAGGGGGGAAGGAGGGGGCTATTGATAAATTAAATAGAGTGAGAAAAAGAGTGATTGTGAGATTGCAAGAGGAAAGGACAATCAGGAGAACAAGATAGAAAGACGGGGATAAAAAGAGAGAAACAGAAAGAGAGGGAGAGGAAAGGAGAACAAAATATTAGGATAAGAGATAGAGGAATAGAGAGCGGTGGGTATGAATAGAGGGAGTGAGGGAGAGAGAAATAGAGCGAGATGAATGAGACAGAGCCAATAGGAGATGATATGTGAGAGCAAAAGACGTGCAAGAGGAAAAAAAGAAAGACGTGAACGAGGAGGAGAGATTTCAGCACGTCTCCGTTTGCCCTCCAAAACGTAATCTTGGAATCAAGCAATTATTTCTCGTATCTTCGACTAATCGAATTACAAGATGAAAAGCACCATTCAACGCCCCAATGGATCATGATGATTTAGAAAAGATAGGCGGGTCGAAAAATATCTTTCGTTTATCGTAATACGTCCATAGCAGTTGAGAAGATTCGAATCCTACCAGATAATACGATAATTAAAGCTGGAAATGGAAGGAAGGACGGGTCTTCTTCGTATGACATATTTTATTCTACAGAATTTAGATTGAAATCGAGGGCTCCACCGCGACATGTATCTTTATGATCTACGCTTCGCCGGAGCAAAACTGGAAAAGAAAAGCTATATTTTCTATTATTCTCATTACATTTTTTCCTGATGCATAATATCAGACTAGCGCAAATGAAACTGCGTGCAAAATGATACTGAAAGTGAGAGGAAGCGTACCATACAGAAAAAGGCGACGAAAAAAGAGAAGAAGAACATATTTCAGATAAAATTCAAACTTGATAGTAAAAAAGATGAAATGACATATTCACCATAGCAGTGATAAAAAAGAAATTTTGAGGAGAAAATGGGACAATAGAGAAACATGATATCTAGTAAATTAGCAACAACAAAAGCTAACGATAGTAATGATATATTTTAATGGATCCGAGTTAGCGGGGATTTAGGCCCCTACCTACATACAGGGAAATCATGAAATTATGTAAGAACGGAAAACTTGTGGTAATTTAATGGCTGTATAAGGGGACATCCCCATGATTATTTTGATAGGGGCACAGGGGTACAGGCCGCAACATTTTCTCCGAAGAAAGAAAAAAAAAAGGGGGTGGGGGAAGGGTGGTTCCGTATATCATTCAGAATCGTCATTATGTCTCCTAGATTTTCTGACCTGCAGAGAAAATAAGAAAAAGAAAAATCTACCTTTTATCGGTTGTCGAGAAAACGGAAATGGGGGAAGGAGAAATCTCTCCCATAACGCTGCATCTACATTGTTAGATATGACCGTATTTGCGTTCACCCTAACTCCTTACGTCAGCCATATATTCCCACCTGATCCACTGATCAAAGAACATCACAAAAAACGAGTTTTAAGAAATATGTAAGGTATCGATCTATAGATATTCCCAAGAGGTGTGTTTATATATATATATATATATATATATATATATATAATTGTTATTATAGATATTGTGCAATATATTACATATCTTCCTCTGGGAAAGTTTCAATCTCATTTGACGTTGGTAAATTGAATTATCGGAGATAGGAAACACTGAATAGAACCACTGTAAAGCACAGCCCCAAGCTCCTTGAGAGAAAACGATAGAAAAGAGATCATGTACACGTAATAAAAGAGGGTCTTCAGTCGTGTTTTGTTTCGTTGAAACACATACGTAAGCTTTTGAATTCGATATCGATGTAGCTACGATCCGATTTTATTAACCGCCCCTAAATGTCGCAATTGCAGGCCCCAAAAATGAAAAGGTTAAAGTCTTACGGCAGTTGAAAGACAATACTAATTTGATAACTTCTCTCAAAACGAAAGGGTTTGAAAAAGGCTTTTAGTGGGAAAATAACGACCATCAGTTGTCGAATCGATTTAAGTGATTGCAATCACCTAACTGACAGTCTGATTTTTATACCATTTTACCGAATGGTCTTATGTTTTGTGCTACACGAAGATTCAATCAGTTTAATTTTGGCTATTACAAGTGGTGGGTTATTGATGTACACAAATTTAATGCTCATGTACAGCTCATTTTATGTACCAACGAAAAATAGATGTCAGTCAGTCACTTAATAAGGTCTGGCTGCAAAAAGGACATAGTATCTTTAAAGAATCAGTTTCAGATGATAGTAAAATAAACAAACGTGCCCTTATCAGCCGTAGGTTTTCGACTAATCTTATAATTCCAAATCCAACATTTTTATTATTATCATATTGTGTAAACATCAAAAACTGTTTATGTTTTGTTCATGTTGTATCGCCGAAATGTAATTTGATTAGTATGTTGCAGAAGATGATAAATTCAATTAAAATTCAATAACGTGTAGGCAAATATGCTGTACACGATACTTTCACTTCATTTCCCCCTGCTTAACTAGGACGATGGTTAAGAAAATGTTCAAACAACTACATTGTAGTAGAAGTTACGATTGATTATGCGGGCGAATCGTTTAATATGAAATACATTTTCTACACATGCACAATCTTAATGAAGAAATAAAACTTTCCAATACCCTTTTAACCTTGCAAAATATGCACATCATGAATATTGTCTTTAAAATAATCGCAAAATGGACGATCATTGAACACCGCCTCTTCGTGAGAAGTTGCGTTCGGCTATTTGTGGACAACCTATTCGCGTCAATCTTATTGTTTGAAAAATAATTATTATAGGAGAAATCTTGCTGAAAGCTGCTCTTTCAAACCGTTTTTACCTTTGCAATACCATCATGTTTAACACCATATCAAAAGAAACGATCAACCAACGTGCTTTCATGAGAGGTTGCGTTTGACTATATGAGGACAAACCGTCCTTGTTTTCACGAAGTGACGGTAGTGAGGAAAATCGTAACGCAAAGTGAATGCAATTTTTTTTTGCTACCGTCACTTCGTGAAAACAGCGACGGTTAACTATGTCGATCAAACTCATTATTATTTTCAAATCCGCATACTAGTGAGACGTATGCACACGTTCTGCCCTTCGGCAACGTCTAACAAGATAAAGACCTCAATATTTAGGTTACTAGCTTCAGGTATACCTGAAATTAAATTTCGATTCCTGGGGATTATTATTATTATTTTTCGACAATCCTTTTCTCGGGAATGAAGCCACTGATTGCTCTCATTATTGCTGGGCTAATAAATATTTTCCTCTCTTTAGAGACAGGAGGGCGTTAAATTAGAATATTTGACATGGAGTTAACGCCCTTTTGATTATGAATAGACGTTTTGAAAGGATTAAAGGCACGTTTCAAACATGTCAAATCGAGAATGTGAAACGTGTGAAAAGAGATGTATCATGGCCGCAGGATGTGATTAAAAATGTGTCAATCATGTCCAATACAGCCACCATTTTGAAGCATGCTTTTACTTTGCAAAAATGCGATAACATGGATAAAGTACTATAGCAGTTCAATACTCGTCATGACGCATGAACTCTGATTTGAGTGAACATAGTAATCATGAAAGTTTAACCAAACTAATTACTCGACGCCGACAAATATTTGAAAAATAGATCACATTGTCAGCCAGCCTTGATCAATCGTGTGTACATGAGTCTCACTATGTTAATGATGTAAATGACATTGAAAACTAAGAACGTATACTAGCACATAGATGGAAATTGTGATCATTATCTTTCTTCAAATTAGGGGTATCTCATTACATACCAACAGGTTTGATCTAGTTAAAGAAAAAGGAAGGGTGATTTAATGGTATTTTTGAACACGTGGCAGATCGGCAGCTGAATTAAATGGGATCATGCACAGCAATACAAGGTAAAAAAACAAAAAACAACAACAACATGTCCATTGGATATTATTCATTAATAATTTACAAGCATATCATAACAATAAGTAGCAGAATAAGCATATTCATGCACCAAAAAGTAAAAGGGGTAGAGAGAAATTGGAAGAAAGAGAGAAGAAAAAGAATAGGAGAGAAAAGAAAGAAGGAAACTTAGGCACAACGGAGGAAAATATAGATTAAGGAAGGGAAGAAAGTGATTACAAGAAAAATAGAGTTAATATGAGAAAGTAAAATAGCAAGAAAAAGGAGGAATGGCAAAGAGAGAGAGAGAGAGAGAGAGAGAGAGAGAGAGAGAGAATAAGATAAAGAGGGGAGCGTGAAAGAAACAAGAAATAGTCATACATTATATTAACCTGTAAAATTAATTTTCCAATTTATTAAACAACAGACGATATTAAACCCTTTACAAATAAGTGATATGTATTTATTTTATTGATTGATTGATTTACCACTTGTGGATGAACACCCTTTTCAGGCAGCATGACGTGCTATTTTTCCTAGAGGTCCACTCACATTTTAAACAAAATTAAACGATGCAATCACAGAAATTGAAATATATAAACTAAGAAATCAGTGAACATAACATAGAAATAAAAATCAGAAAATCAAAGAGGAATACACAAGGGAATATAAGTACACAAATAAACCTATACGCACCAGTTTCATGATTCGTCGAGAGGTGGGGGCGGGGCCGCGAAAGAAGGGCGGAAAAAACAAGTTTTAAGCCACCCGAGAAAGGCTTAGATTCATTAAAATTATGAGGGGAAGAGAACTTCCGTTCCTTTCCTATGGACTTTTCTCCATTACGTCATCTCTGATTCATCCTCTCTTTCCTCTTCGTTCTTTATCTCTTCTTTCGTTTCTCATTTTCATTATCACCCACTCACTTACTCACTTCCTCATCACTCGCGTTTTCCCCTTTCTCCCTCACTTTTCCCCCTTTCTCCCTTCTCTCATTTTCTTTCATCATTTTGTGTCCCACCTGCCTCCCACTCTCTCTCTCTCTCACTGTCTCTCTCTCTCTCTTCCTCCCTCCTATAAATTCCATCTCCTCCCCTTTCCCTCTCTCTTGCTCGATGTGCAAAATCGCAAACATCTTAATATACTGTATATAATGCTGTCCAGCAACCTTTCAGCCCAACACATCAAACAGCATTGGTCATAATGCGCTTTGAAATCGTATTTGCCTGTTTAAATTCAAGGTCGCCAACCACATTTAATTTAGCCCCCTAAAGAAAAAGAGAAGGAACAAGGGAAGAGAGGGAGAGGGGAGAAAAACAGAAGGGTGTGAGAGAGAGAGAGAGAGAGAGAGAGAGAGGAGAGAAAGAGAGAGGGGGGGAGGAATAGAGACACTCACTACCGGTTTTCAGTACTCACCGTCTCATGCGCAAATTCGACTTGACACTTGACTATTAATAGCAGAAAGTTCGTGCACTTCACCCATCAGCCACAGTATATACGATGCGGTATATGATAACCGTTGCTTTATTAAACCCTTCACCCCCACACACAGATTCAAAACGTGATTGACTGCCTACACAGTACAATTGTGTCTTTGGTTTATATTACGATTAAACCCGACATCGAGGCCTGGGTTTCTATTGAAAATTTGAGGTCGACGGGTTATCGTGATCGACAGACAACATCGGCTGTCAACAGTCAAAGAGGGATGTCAAAGATTAACGAATTAAATTAAAAATATCTGAAGAATTTAAAGATATAAATCGTATAAACCAAACCCAACCCCATCAAAACAAAAACAAACAGGACGATGAAAATATCACCGATTAGTTTGTAAAGTATTAAAATCATATCATAATATTTGATATTACCTCATAGAACCTGTAATGTCTTGTACATTAGAATAACACAACGTCTTTGAGAGAATTTCTGTTTTCGATGTCATCTGATTTGCCACTTTGTATCTGAATATATTAATTGTCAAATGTTACACTATATTTGAAATTTGAAAGTAAATTAGTCCCCAACCGAAACCCAATGAAATTAATACACCAACAACCAGAGAATGCCTTTCTGACTATTCGAACCATGACCCCAAAATAAGTTACATTGTAGATTTCGTTAAAAGTATTGGTATCAGATTTACCCATAACTGATTTTGGAGATATTTTAAAGAAATGTTTTAAGATTTATCCAATGATTCATAATTTGTTTTGAGATGTTCCTTCTCTTTAATTTCCAGTTCGTGGCACTCAATTTTTTTGACAATAACGCAAATGCAAACATATTATATACATTGAATATCAGTTAGACTCAAAAGCATTAGTTGGAAATCAGGCGACAGTTAAATTTGGGATAAAAGTTAGAAATAATTTATTAATAATACTATGCCATATTACTTGGGATGTTAGAATATTTACATGCCTGATAGTCAATAATCAAATGATCGATATATATCATATCCAAACATTTTATTCATTTTCTTTTAAGTAGACAATCTACCAATGCTTCCAAGAGTGAAAGTCCTTTTCTGCTCTTGTAACATGAAACACCATTCGACTCGTTAACAAACAAAGAGGCCTGATGCTCATGTATTATAAGCGATGTCTTGCATGCATCAGCTGTTGTTATATCGGATGAACATGTGTCGAATTTTAGATCATGCAGCAAAGTTATCATCATAAAAGCAAGCCTGTCATTTTTAGCACCTGACAGACTATCGTTTGGCAATAGACCGTTTTCGTAATGTGACCAAAATTTAATGAAAACGTCTTTCTGAAGTGCCTCAATACAAATATTTCATTCATCTATGATGAATAATTGTATATCGATAGTAAAATGCAAAATGCATATTACGCGTTGTAAGGTATAAATATATGCAGTTCGCATTCTGAATATTGAATTATCAGTATCGTGACAGATGAGTGAAAATGATTCGTACGATGTGCTCTATAAGGAACTATGCATTAGATTTGGTTACTTAAGAAAAATGTCTACTGTATTCGAATTAATGTTAAAAACAGAAATAACATGTTCACATCTTACTGAGATGGCTACGGTAGAAGGGTGCAATTTTTATGATTCTGATGTTGGATTTGAATTTTATAGAATAAGACAGGAGTTTTTCTTGTCATAAATAAAGCCCTATAATTATTCGACCCCCCCTCTCTCTCTCTCTCTCTCTCTCTCTCACTCTCTCTCTCTCTCTCCCTCCATCTCCCATACCTCCCTCTTCCTCACTCACTCACTACATTTCGATATGCTTTCTTCTGTGATTAATTGAATTACGAGCAACATTTGGATATGAAGTTTGAGACACCAATCAAATATCTATCAACGAGGAATCTTCCTTTCCTCAATCAATATATATTTCTATATCTGGTGCACAAACCACACGAGGATTTTTTACAATGAAATCATTTGACCTGACTGAACTTTAAACTTTAAGCCACTAAATATTACTGATTATTATAATTGCAGTTATCATTACATAGTTAATTACTGGCCTTGTAGTGTCAAATTCGTTCGCCCATCAATTATAGCCTACCGTGAAGCTTCAAGCATATATCATTTTAAGAAGCCTGAAGAAATTATGCCGAGGTCAAATTTCATACTGGTACGTGTTTATGGTATGATGAGGGAGAATGGGATAGAGCTCGAATACCTTGTTGTCATTGCCAATCCACGCGGGATATACAGGCATTCGAGCGGCTTGGCTTTAGCTTTTGTATAACTTTTTTTTTTTTTTAAATACACGTTTTTGCATTTTTATTCATCAGAGGACTTTAAATGTTAAAATGTCTCTTTAATTTGGTGAGCACCGAAGAAAAAAAAAGGTTTTTCTTATCGACAATTTTTTTTCCAGACACATTTCTATATATATTTCTTGCTTTATATATTGAGATTATAAGCAAACAAAATGTTTTGAAATGATTATAATGCCCCTGACATGTAAAATAGATTTGTTTCCTCCTTTGATGAGTATCCTAACAAAGTGAAACTTAAAGTAACAGCGGCTTCGATTTAAACAAAAAGGAAGGGATCAATGATAAACTCCATTACGATCATGGAATTCAATGATGAAAAAAAGAAATAAATAGTTTAACGGACTTATACAATTATATCCAAACGTTATTTAAATTCATCGACTACAGTTTGATCTTGGCACAAATATTTGTATGATCTTTTCCCTATGACTTTATCTTTGTTTTTTTGTATTTACCTCCATACTTTTAAGTAGTCAAAATTATTTCTGTCATATTCTTTTGTATTTCAATTGTCACATTTTATGTTAAATCAATTATATTATATATATGTATAGTCTTTGATTTTCAATACAGAAAACACATGCTGAACAATAATTTGATTACTGTCTTATTGTTGCTGTTGTTGTTGTTGTTATTTTAGATTCACATTTCATTTCAATCTTTATTCAATCACCTCATTTTTCTATATGTTTTAATAGCGTTGAAAAGAGCCACAACTATTTAAAAGCTTTTCGACTTGCACTCATCAGAGTAAAACGTAAGAATGAAACAGAAAACCAAAATCGATCAATATAAACAGAAACTAAAAGGAACAAGGCGCGTATATAACGAGCGCTGATTGTTTTAATTATTATTTATTTTATTGTAAGACGGGTAACCGTATGCGGGCAGTCAAAACTGACATAATCTTACACCCCAACGACACAGATATAATTAAATTACCCGCCCGATACAATACAATACATTGTAATGATTGTGTAGTGCCTTATCTCAAACTTGTCACATCCTCTAACCAAATGTTAAACACTCGAAAGGAGGAAAGCCACACCACCACTCATCGGCGAATGCTGACATAAGTGAGACAGAGATATGACCTATCTTTCACTGGCTTTTCATTAACCTTGGAAAGATAATATCATTCCCCTCCATCCTCCAACATTACGACATTATTATCTCTTTGGTAAAAGGGGCGCTCAGGTCTGGGTAATACGCGGGGAATGAAAGCGGTCGCCATGCATTTGATGTGCGATATGATCAATGATGGTATACATTATGTCTTCCTGCGCGTCTGCGAAACAACAAAAGTTATACCGACCTATGGCGTGTGACCTAAATTCAATATCTCTCTCTCCCTCTCTTCCTATCTCTCTCTCTCTCTCTCTCTCTTTCTCTTTCTATCTCTATCTCCCTGTTTCTCTCTGTCTTGCTCTCTGTCTATCTCTCTAGCTGTCTGTCTCTCTGTCTCTCTTTCTATCTTTCTTTCAGTATGTTAATTTTGACTCTTATTATTAAAATTCTATTTTTGTCTCCCTCGTTCTAAGTTTTTAATTTGTATCCCCCTCTCTCTCTCTCCCTCTCTATTCTCTTTTTCTCTCTGTCTATGTCTGTCTCTCTCTCTCTTTCTGCTCTCTATCTTTCTCTCGTTATGTTTATTTGATTCTTTTTCCTCTATTCAATTTCAATTTCTGTCTCCCTCGTTTTTGCGTTTTTAGTTTGTAGCCCCCCCCCCCCCTCTTCCCTCCCCCCCCCCGCTTCTCCCACCCTCTCTCCCTCTCCCCCTCTCTCACTCTCTCTCTCTCTCTCATCCCTCTGTTTTTCTCTGCCTGTCTCCTCTCTGTCTTTATCTCTCTCTTCTCTCTCTCTATCCCTCCCTTCCTCTCCCCCCTCTCTCTCTCTCTCCCTCTCTCTTTCTTGAAGGTTCTGTCAAGATTAATCGAATCATTTGTTTCATTGGAGCGCACCATCTTTGGTCCTCCCATCATGCCCATGGCCTTGAGAGATAATGCCTTGTCTCTAAACGTGATCAAGATGTTGATCGACAGACTACTGAGATGATTGAAGCTCATCTCTTTGCTTCTTCATGCTCCCTTCTCCATCCAACCATCTCCCTCTCCATCTCGCTCCATCTCATCCCCTCTCTATCCTTCTCTCTCCCTCTTTCCATCTCTTTCCCCCGCTCTCCTTCTCTCCTTCTCCTACTTTCCATCTCTCCATCTCCCTCTATATTTCCAAATATCTCTCTGTCTCTCTCACCTCTCTCTGTTTCTCTTTCCCTCTCTTCATCTCCCATCCATCTTTTTCACTATCTCTCTCCTTCCTCTTTTTCTTTCCCTCTTTTTCTTTCCCTATATCTCTCTGTGTGTCTGTTTCCCTCTCTTCATCTCCATTCAACTTTTTCACTATCTCTCTCTTCTCTTTTGTTTTCTCTCTCTCTCTCTCTTTCCCTATCTCTCTATCTATCTCTTTCCCTCTCTTCATCTCCATCCATCTCTTTCACTCTCTCTCTCTCCTTCTCTTTTTCTTTCTCTCTCTCTCTGTCTCTCTCTCCTCCCGCTCTCCATCTCCCTCCACCTTTTTCCTTTCTCTTCCTCTCTATCTCTAGTATCAAATCATCCGATTGTGATGCAAGCCATCTGAAAGCTATCTGACATGCTATATTATGACAACGAATGCCTCGCTAAAACGAAATTTTAGAAAATTGTCACCGTTTAAAATAGTTAAAGCCCGCACCCCTATGCCGGGGAAAAACTAACCACAAAGCTCCATTTATGGCACATGTATATGACCCCATGTTTATAAGGGTGAATATCTGAGGGTAGATCGGGGTAGTTTGCCTGGGAGGTTAGTTGCCCAGGAAAAGCTGATTAGTGATGACCTTAACATGTAATTATTCATAATATAAGATGGGGAACACCTGACATGGTTTACGATTCTTACTCATACTTACATAAAAAAATACTCCTTACGAGGTGTGCTCTCCCCCCCTCCCCTTTTCCTCTCTCTCTCTCTCTCTCTCTCTCTTCTCTCTCTCTCTGTCTCTCTCCCTCCCTCTCCCTCTCTCTCTCTCTCTCAATCATTACAAAATAATCTAGATTTTGAAATGAGACTGTCCTAAGACTTTGAGCT
>JAVYIG010011099.1:0-63518 GCA_035222895.1 Strongylocentrotus droebachiensis
TATCGATCAGTGTGTCAGCTACCTAGACCAGGTAAGAAGAGTCTTTTTTAATGTTTTTTTTTCAAATAAAAGAATATGTTATACTTTTTTGCAATCGGCATATTCGATCAGATAAACATGCATTTGATTTGAGCCAGAAGGGGTGTAATGTGTAATGATATGACTGAACACCATTTTGGCTCAAAAACAGATGAATGTACACATGTACAGTACATGTATCTGTACATTACCTGTGCAATCATTTTCATGTTTTTGTCAAATATACATGTATGTCCTAGTAATAAATTTGGTGACTTAAGTTGGTCTTCTTTGGTTTTATTTTTCTATTTTGATAATTTTTATCTAAAATATATATGATACAGATGTTCCTTTAATTGTGATGAATCATAGGCATACATCAAAAGGGCTTCATTTTTTTCACCATTCACTCAGTTCTAGTCTTATAACATTCTTTATGCCAGTACATGTAGGTCCATGATTCTACCCACCATCATGTATCTTATCCAATGAGAGTGCACAATGCCAGACAAAACAAATCCAAAGCTCTCATCACAAAGGATATAGACCTAAAGCTGATCATGTATATAAGTCTGTCTCCTTGTAATATCCTAAGATTTCAGCTCTAACAATGTGATGTGAAAAAGATGCTAGTGGCTAGCTAGTCCTTGTCTCATTCACGCTATGTTGACTCTCAAGCTTTATAACATAGGTGGGGACAATGTTTGATTTAAAGGACTTTGTATTTACTCACCCTTTTATATAGTGTTTAATGTTTGATTAACTTAGTTTTAAGTGTCTCCAGGGCATTGTATAATTAAGGTAACTTTCTGGATGATGGGACTGTTTTAATTTGAATGTATTTAACCTTTATTGTTCCTCATAACAGTTCATAAAAATGGATGAAAAGTTCTAATGTTCAAAGTTTGAATTACACCCCATTTTATAGAATATACTGATTAGAAATTCATCAGCTGACTTTGACTTATTCAATCTACAATATGGTACTGTACATGTTTGTTCATGTAGTAACTAAACAAGACACACACTTTTAATATATTGTTTGTTAATGATTAATAATCAAATTGCACAATAATGTAAGGAGTAGTTTGTGTGTTTACAGCTGTAATATGAATGTTAATCGCTAAAACATGTTTGATTTCATAAGTTTTATGATGGCATGTGATGTTGATATGATGAGTCAGATTTTCAATGAAGAAATAGATACATTAATTTAACTGACTAAAAGCAGCAGCTATCTAGATCAAAATCTTTGCAGCATCAGCTGATTATACACTACAGATTTGCATACTTGCACTTGAACTACATAATAAATGCAATTTGATATACATGTAGTTGTGCACCTGTGCCTTGTTTAGGTAGGCCCTTGTTGGAACTGTATCATGTATCATCATAAAATGTAACCAGCTTGTACACTGTAGTATCAGTTATGTAAATGATACTTGATAACCCATAGAGACACTTTAGCAAAATACTAACACTAGTTAAAGAATGCTGATGAATGCCATCATCGTTGATAGCGTTCTAACACAGTACACAGTAGTTTTGAGTCTACTAGCCCATTTATAACCTAGTATTTGCCACTTTCAAAAGAGAAAACACTCAAGGTTCTATACAGTGCGTCCCAGAAAAAACGAAACCGAGAAGTATCAATGTTCTATCATAACTTAATCATAACCATAATTAATGAATGATACATATTTGGAAAGCTTAGAGTCTCCTCTTTCAGTTGATGCTACTCACGTGATGCATATTTCACGCATGAGTGATTAAAAGCAATTTGAAGGAAGGAAACCAAAAAGACATTTGGCGGGCGGTATCTGAATTTCGAAGAAAAATTCACATTTCTAGAAAGTTGAGTTTCTGCCCTTTCATATGACACCTCAATCAGGAAAAATGAGCCAGCAATGACAAAGTTCTGTTTGTTTAAAGTAGTGCTTGTATTTCCATAATTTTATTAAACGAATTCGTTTTCATTGGCTGCCTGCCGTATCAATAAACAAAATTAACAAAAGACTTAACTCCGTTAACTCGTTGACAATCAGCCGTAGACGAGTGTCTTCATGCATGGCTGATTGTCAACGAAACGGAGTTAAGTCTTTTGTCAAATCTGCTTTTTGCTACGGCAGGCACCCAGTGGAAACGAATTTGTTTGTTATTATGAAAATGTAAGGGCTACTTTAAACAAACAGAACTTTGTTATTCCTGGCTCATTTTTCTTGATCGAGGTATCATATGAAAGAGCAGAAACTCAACTTTCTAGAAATGTGAATTTTTCTTCGAAATTCAGATACCGCCCGCCAAATGTCTTTTTGGTTTCCTTCCTTCAAATTGCTTTTAATCACTCATGCGTGAAATATGCATCACGTGAGTAGCATCAACTGAAAGAGGAGACTCTAAGCTTTCCAAATATGTATCATTCATTAATTATGGTTGTGATTAAGTTATGATAAAACATCGATACTTCTCGGTTTCGTTTTTTCTGGGACGCACTGTAGAGATCACATGAGAATGAAAGAGAAAGAGACAGAGACAAAAGTACATGTAGACAACAGAATACTGAGAAAAGATATCATTGTATTCATTGATGTATTTAGGAGAGAGAGAGAGATAGAGAGAGAGAGGTGGGTTTGTGGGGGGGGGGGGGGGAGGTAATGGGAAAACCAACATTAAAAAGAGCAACTAAAGAGGTTGAGTCAAGTACCTCATATCAGGGTATTTCATATTTGTACAGTATTATTTACTTGAGAAACGAAAAAAAATGTTACAAAAGTTATGTTTCTTGCAATTTTGTTTTAAATCATCATTTAATTTTTAATTTTCAGGAACTAACAGCTTTGGGCTTCCCTCCACTCTTCATCAAGCCTTCGACTGCTAGCAAGGATAGAGGCAAACCAGAGCAGTTTGATCTTGTCCAGCTTGTAAACTGTGCCTATGAACTTATACAGAGACATCAAAGAAGTATGAAGAAGCATGAAGACTTAGAAACCAAGTAAGTTCAAATGGAAGTGACTTATATTTGGTAACATACGAAATGCCTCTTTTAGTAATGGCTGGATAAGAATGACTACTCAAAGTGCTGATTTAGTTTTGTAACTCAGAAAATGTGAATGTACTCAAGAGGGAGAGTTTGTCTTTAAATCTCAGCTTAAAATTCATCTACGACTGTAGATCTTTGGCTTCATATTCAATTGATGAACTATGACTATGAGTTAGAAATCTCATGTGCACTTTATTTCTTTGTGTTTTATGTCATTAATCAAATTTGATACATTTATGTAAAAATGTGCCATTTGAGATGACACAGTGATCAAAGAGCAGATAATGAATATCGCCTGAATTACAAATAATGAATTCCCTATTCAATTTCAGTAAGTAATACTTCTAGAGCCCAACTTTGCATCATAATTCATGCTCTTTGACTTCTTTGCAGGCAAATGAGAACCAGTAGTGACTTGGAACACCTTCAGACCAACCACACAAGATTAAAAGAACAGAACGAGCAGACCCAGAGAGAGAATGTATCTCAGGGGGAGAGAGAAAGGCAGCTGACGTTACAACTCAAGAGCTCCCAAGTCAAGCTCAAGAGCCAGAAAGATGAGGTGAGACATCCATTTAATCTTCTGTTCACACTGGCATAATTTTTGTCGTCTTGTCTGAATGTTGTAACAAAACGTATCACGAGACAATACAGTAGCAAAACCGATGTTTGAAAATGAGAAAGATGAGGTGAGCCATCCATCTAATCCTCTGTTCAGACTGGCAGAATTCATTGTTAAATTGTTTCTAGTCTAAATGTTTTATGACGAAATGTATAACGAGACGTGTATACATGTACATTACAATAGCAAAATGAATGTTTGAGCGTCGTCTTGAATGAAGATTTGCTGAAGAATCAGGGTCCACTCATGTCTGCGCATTCATTGCACAAAACATTTATCAGCTGTCCTCTGTAGAAATAAATTTCGTAAAATTTTTCATGTGTGAACAGTGCACACCTGTGTGTGATTTTCATATAAATTTCATATAGTGTGAACAGACTATGAGACATTCGTGCATAGTCATGTTTAGTCTGCAATTGGTGTTGCATTCATAGCGAAGCTGCAGGGAATAACATTGAAAAGCTCATGCCTTTGTCTGACAGCTTTAGAAATTTTTATCAAAGAGGCTAAGGAGAAAGTGAATAAAAGTGGTGAATTGGGGAATACAGATGAGAAAAGCGTAAAGGCTTGATGTGAGAGAAAGATTGTCAAGAAAGAGAAAGTGCTATTGAGAGAATTAGAAAGTGAGACAGACAGAATGACAAACAGACTTGTATAGCCGTTGTGAGCTTTGAGCATATTAAATGAGAAGAAGACGGGCAGGTAGACAGACAGACAGACAGACAGACAGACTAACAAACAAACAGAGAGACAGAAGACGAATCATTCCAAGTAGAGAGGAAGATAATGAATAAATGTTAGAATCTGTTTTTTGAATACCTAACAATACCATGAGCTGTTTAACTTTGCTCATGTGACATCTTGTTTTTTCCCATTCTATAGTTTAGCTCAATAAATCAAAAATTAAATCAACTTTTCATGCTATATATGCAGAGCTGCCAACCATTCCGTTTTTTGCCGGAATTACTCTGTTTAATTATTTTTTTTAAACCTGCTTGTATGGACAAAAAACAGCATAAAGAATGGACAATTCTGCATTGGAAGTGTGTCGCGCGTGGTTGTAAGTTTCGTTTTAATGAATTCCTTTTTTTTGCCATCATGATTATTTTTTTTGGTCGCACAAGGTTGGCAGCTCTGTGTATGTATGAGATAAATTAAACAAAGACTAATATACATGGGGATAGCCCTTCCCCTTGCTTGTCAATACACCAAGGTTAGCATGCAATGTAGCGAGCAGTGCAGAAAAACTGCATGGCAGTTCTGCAACATTAGCATCCGACTTCCTGTGATCTGTGAGTGTCTCCCGTTCCTCACCCCCTCCCACTGTTTGAAACCTGTTAGATGGCCCGTCAGCTGTGAGTGACTCAGTCCCACCACACCAGGGGTTGACCACAAGGGAAGGGTAGTCTGGTTAACCCCTTGGTTACAGTATGGGATGTTCCCTTTGTCCATCTTTCACTGTCTCGTACTGCATGTGAAATGTTCAGAAATTTCTGCATTATAAATACAGTGATTATTATAAAAACTGTTTGTTATTGTACAATGTTAGATATGATCTCCACTGTACAGGTACATGTACTCTACTGCAAAATATATTTAGAAATGTATACTGTATAAGTATTTGCTATGGTATTAAATTTCTCTAAAGCCTGGAAAGTGGGAAGCGTAGAAATCCAATTTACGGTACTCTTGTTATAGTAGATTCCATTTGTGGTGGGGAAAGTTTTTTCGGATTTTTTGGGGTGGTGAAAATACTGTAGAGTATGTCATGTGTAATGTTGAAATGAAGGAAGCAATTATTTACAGAATTACGATTAATTTGTCATTAATTAACCAATTTAGTGATATCCACACCATTTGTTCACACATTGTATGGCTTTTGTGATATGAATGAGTTTCCAGGGGGTACATCTTACACTTTACTGAACCAATTATAGCCATTAACACTGTGAAAGCATGTACAAAAGGTTATTCAATGACTGTAATGTTAGCCAATTTATCATGCTCTGATTATTTAACGTTCTGAAAAAACATGCAGTGATTTGTAGGTGCATGTACTTTTTGAGCATCGTAGGATTATATTTCATAATGTAACTTTAATACCTGAAATGCATGTGAAAGATGTTCTTTTCAAGATGCTCCAACACTATATGCTCTGGTGACAATTACTCAAGGCTTTATTCTGTGTAGTTATGTTTAGGGTTACAATTGCGTTTTAGGTTAGGTTTAGGGTTAGAGTTATGTTTTGTACTTTATTGACTTTTTAAATTTGGTTAATGCACAAATTTGACGTGAAGAAAATGTTGCCAGATCCTGTGTCATGCAACTGTTGTTCTCCAATGATTTTATTTGCTAATTGATATATCAAAGATGGTTTGATTATGTGTATGAATAATGAATTAACAACAAAAAATGTCTTACTGACAGGAACTTAGGATTTGAACACACTACTGACTACATGTACATGTAGCTTTCACTGTGAAAAAAAATGTTTTGTAAATGCAATGTTAATTACCATAATTTGTTATTTATATATTGATGCCATTTATTTTGACAGATGAGGAAACTAGAAGGTATCTTGAAACACAGAGATGTACAATTCAAGCATGACCTGAAGAAGAAGGAAAGAGAAGTCAATAGATTAAAGGAGCGTATTCATCAGTTACTAGTCGACAAGAACCAGGAGAGAAGGATAGGTGAGTCATCTATTCCAACCATGAAACTTTACAAATTTTGCAATCTTGCAAATTTGCTAACTGGAAGAGTTACATGTAGATTGAATTTCAATTTAATTTTATAAGTGAAATGTTTATTTGTTTGCAATTTCTGATATTGTAAATAATTCACATTTTCACTTTGATAAATATTACTATTTTCCCAATTCTGTGTTCTGTCAGTTTAACTTGTGATCTGTCAGTCTATTCTTTTGATTTGCAGCTTTAACGTTTTACAAACATAAATTACTTGTGAAATTTGCAAAAGTGGAATGCACACAAGTTTCTAGTTTTACTGTACCTCTATTTATTGAGGTACTGGTACTAATTTGCAATTGTATTTGTTTGATACTGTTGCATTGCATGAAGATTATTTGAGGCACCAAACAAGTAAGTATCTCAATATGTTTCTTGTTATACTTGCCATACATGTATGGGTTCATGCAATATTACTATGCACTGAAACATCAAATACCTCTCCTCAATACACTCACAGTTGTGCATATTGAAGCAACAAATAAAACTCTTTGCAAAGCAACCATATCTGGGCTACAGTGTACCACTGATTAAATTTGTGTCCAAAAAGGTAATAGTGCATGAAAGTTTGAAACATAGTTCTTTAGATTAAAAGTAGCCTATATCCGCTGATTGATTCAACTTCTGTACTGTTTATTTAAAGGTGAATTGGGAAGAAAGTGATGAAAATATGCATGTTTGCTATTGTTGGAATGCTGATGACATAAGGAATACAATATATTGATTGACAGAAATTTGCATGTGTTGTTAAATTATTATTAGACTTAGAAAGATCAATAGTGTAAGCAGAGGAACCCGGAAGCGGTGATATTCTCGTTCGTGACGTAGTGTATGTGACGTATCTCCGTGGACTGTTCCTAAACCCGGAAGTACAACGTATTATTTCAATGTAAATACGTACACAAACATGGGTCATTTGTTTAGTAGATTTTGCAATTTTTGTGATATTTAATGAAGTGTTTTATCGAATATACAATAAAGTAATAAACATTCTTTCAATTATATAAGCATTGGTTACTTCCCGATGTTTGGTTTCCTTGAAATATTGACGTTTGGTACTGTAAAATTGATCGTCTTGCAGATCCTGATACACCGGCTTCGCCTATGTTTTGTTTTGATAATTAGCGTAACTTGAATCTCGTGGCACGGGGAAAACTCGCGATAGCTCAGCTCAGCCATTCGTAGTGCAGTACGTGTTCACTGTGTTTCGGTGTATTAATTGCAGCGTGACATTTTTGGGAGATAATAGTTGTTTTTCTCGGGTTATAATTAGCTGAAACGTCTGTCAATCTAAGCAATTTAAACAAATTAAGCAAGGAGACCGCGATCAGAATGCAGGTGAGCTAAAACAGTTGTATTCCTCGGCTTGTAATTACTTCGTGTCTAGTTGAAATGTCTGCTGATCGAGAAAAAAACTCAGCAATTAAAGAGACGGCGCGGTAGTGCGGTACTTTCTCTTCGCCATGCATGTTGAATCGACGATACAACAGGGAAGAATCGTTGGGGTAGGACGAAGAATCACCCCATTTTCCCCATCGAAGACTTCTTCAAATTATAACTTCAAGTGGCCATCCAGATGCTCAGAGAAGTCGAGCAACCTAGTAAGCCAAAATTGTAATTACTCCCTTTGCATATTTTGAGATAATGTCGCCCAACCCGCTGGTTGAATGTTTCCCTATGCACCCGCTGAAGCTCGATCCGACGCCTTTGGCGTAGGCGTCGTCTCGGAGCTTCCTAGGGTAGCTGCAGCTGCAACTCCCGCATCACGATTCGATCAGCGTTTACATTCTTGTCGTCTTTACATTCGCCCAATTCACCATCATCTTCACTTTCTTTACCATCATCACTGCCACTAACTTCTTCTTCATCATACTCTATTCAATTCTAGTTCATTTGAGCTGTCTTCTGTCATTTTTACTGATGATTATCATCCCGATATAACATCTATACTTTCACTCTGATTATGTACCCTGCAGTGCTATCTGATTGCGAATAGAATGCGCGCGGTGACCGTGTTGTGAGTAGTCCACGGAATGACGTCACACGCCCAAACCTCCTTATGGTATCGTAGACGAAATTCTCTCAGAAAAACTTGATTCTCGTAACTTCATTCCATTATATCTCCTTCCCCTTATGTTTATTGACAATGAACCTAAAAACAAAAATGAAGAACTGAAAATAACCTTTCTAACGATATCTAATTCAATATGAATGGAATTCACCTTTAATAATTGTAATAGTTTAGCCATGAATAAAATAATGCCATCAAAATAGGTGAGGCAAGTAATTATCGTGTTTGATTTATAGTCATTCCCTTGTTTACCCTCCTGTAACATCTGTCAAATTCATTGAAATTCTCTCTTAATCTGGGCCATGAAATGAGATAACCATCCTTACTGCTATAGAAGCAAAGTGAGCATATCTGCTGTTTTTATCTGATAATGAATAATGCACTGCATTATGTCACACCCTAATGCAGAAAAATTCTAGGTCAATGTTTTACTCGTGTAATACCCCAATCCACCCTCTGATTTTTTGTTATATATTTCATCAATCTCATCTCTTCTACTACGTGTACATGTATGTAAATGTATGATGTATTATTCAATGTCTCTCTTTCTCCATCCGTCTATTTCTACTTTTCTATCTATCTCTTCATTTATATTTTGCCTGTAAAAAATATTTATGTCCTCCTATTTTCTGCCTTCTTCGCCATACTTGCTTTTACTCCTTCTCCTTCTCTCTCTCTCTCTCTCTCTCTCTCTCTCTCTCTCTCTCTCTTCCCTCCCATCTGATCTCACATTTACTTTCCCTCTCTCACTATCTCAGTGTTCCTTTCTCCATTTTTCATTCACTTATCTTTCACCATCTGTCTCTTTATTTTAATACCTTATATTATCTGTCCTTTTCTTTGTACTTGCCCTTCTCCTAAAGAATAGATTCCCCTGCTTTAGATTATGTTTTGTGATTCTGTAACTGAGATTAGTGATATAAATATATATATGACAATTCTTTAGAGAACTTCCACTTAATATTGGCACTTGTTCAATGGTGACCTCTGCAGATTAAAATCAGTAATTTTAAAAGACAATTTTCAGCCAAATATGTTTTTGACAAATTATATATTCAGATAAGCGGTGTGCTTTGATGGAAATGAGTTATTCATTCTATGGAGATTGCACTATCTTTCCTTTCAATCACCACATGTAATGTAACTTGATAGTGCTTGTCCAGTGCTTATGAAATGATTTCAATTTTAAGATATATCTCTGTCAGACTTTTCCCCCTTCAATTCAATTCAATTTTATTTCACACCAAAAGATATACAAACAAATCAGTATAAATTAAACAATATAAATATAAAAACATTCATTGACATGGTACTGTGAAAGAAGGATGAAGGGTGGTGGATGGCTATTGGCCTGTCAAGGTTGATCCCCTATATTACCACCCTTCAAGAGAAATACATTATACCATATATAAAACATAAAAAACAATAAAACAAACAGAAAATATAACTTAGCATAATCACATAAAAACAATTAGCAATTAGATCAAATAAAACTACTCACTATTAAGAAGATAACATTTATATGTTTTCCTGAATGCAAGAACAGTGGATATTTCTTTTAATACATTTGGCAACTCATTTCAAAGCTGTGGGCCTTTAAAACTTACTGTAGTTTTTGAAAAGTTAAAATTATAAAAAGGTGCATACATTTTATTGGAATTTCTTGTTTTATATTTATTGATGTTACTATTATATTCAAAATAGTCTTTCTTTATGGAATGTCTATTATCAGTGATATTATAACTGAATTCAAAATTGATCTTTCTCTATAGTTGTAAATTTATTTTTAAGTACGTGTGCACTTACAAATACTTCATTGGCATCTATTTTGATCAATTCTCTACAGGCAGGTATGCTGTTGCCCATAAAGTTGGATTTTTTAAAAACCTCTTTCAATGAAATGATCACAACAATATGTTTTATTCATGATAGATAAAGTTTACATCTTCTCAGAACTTTAATTAATCAATCTCTATGACTTTTTAAATTGATCAATACAGATCTCAGAAAATATCAACTTTATCATTTTGTTACAATCATTTCATGGAAAGGTGAAATAAACATTAAAATTTAAACTTTATGGGCAAGTGGGACAACAGTGTTCATGTATGCCCCAATATTAACTACACTGTATGTATTGTATTTGAATTATAATTGTAATCACTCATTGCATATTCAATACTGTGAAATGTATGCATCATCACACATGTGCTTCCATCAGCCAAAGTAGACATCAGTAATGGAATTCCATTTCTCTCCATGATTGTGCAGGAATGGATATACTCAACTCATTACAGAGAACGGATGGTAAACGTGGGACATGGAAAACAGATAAAAGCGGTATCAAGTAAGTGATGATGACTGTTGTATGGCTTGGGAGTGATTTGTTTAGCAGAATGTTTAACAGCAGAGGGTAGTGTCCATTGAATCTTTGCTTAGGAATTTGCGTATGTCAAGAGGCCTGTCGTCATCAGCTCAAGTTTGCCAAATAACCTGCTATTTCAACTATCCGGATCGCAAATTAGCCAGTTAATTTGCGTCCTCATCAGCCCGCAGTTGCAATTAGTGGGATATTCGGTCGAGAAAATATCCAGAGAAATGTTGGTCTTGTTTCCAAAATATCCCGCTATCTGGGAAATAGCAGGCTAATTTGCGCCCATCCGAGCTACTTTGTGTTGAGCGTATTGGTCTGGTGAAGAAGCAATTTTGAGCTTCGGGATAATATCCCGAGTCTGAAAGTAGCGGTTTATTTGGCAAACTCGAGCTGATGAAAACAGGCCTATGGAGTAGGAAAAAATGGAGGCATTTAAAAATGATTTTTGTTGTTTACATGTTTGCTGATTGATATGGTTGATGATTATGAATTATGATGGTGCTAGAACTGCATCTAGATGACACAAGTACGATGCTTGTAATGTTGGCGAAGGGAATGACAGATGTTGATGTTGGAAATTATGATAATGACGGTGAGGATGGTGATGATGCCTATAGCGATAGTGCTGATGTTTTGCTGGTAGATTTCATAAATGTACAATGTTGATGGTGGATAGAAATAATTTTCATATAAATTATGATGCATGGATGATGATGTTTATTGGAGATGTTATGGGTGATGGTCCTCAATATGCTTACATTCTACATACACCTGTACATGTACATTTCTTTTCCTATTGTTTTGTATTTAAAAAAAAAGATTTTTCATTTTTCATAGAGCACTTTTGAGCTGAATCATTTTCAACCTCTAAATTTTACTTAAATTTTTTACTAAAAAAAGAAAGAAAAAAAAAGGAGATAGAAAAAGATTAATTCAACTATGCAAATGTGTAAACATTATAAATAGTATTTTTACAGGAAGACATTTTTTGCTATTGTTGATTTCAAATGTCACACAGTCTACAACAATAATCTGTAATCTACATCTGTCCATGTATCGAGCAGCACCCACTTGAATTTTATTCATGTTTTCAGCAAATGTCTGACAGCAATTTTTTTTCTACTCCCCCAGCTGTGATGATATATTTTCTTTTGTGGAAAGGTTAATGGCATTATTCCCTGTTGTCATGGAAATCAAATAGCCACAGTCATGTGGCAAAAAATGAAATGTCACTGTAAAAGTAGGCCAGCCTTACATTTCCAGGTTTGCTGTATTGCCTCAGCCTCAGGGGATGCCATTATTAATGGATTTTACATCTGAAATAGAGTTGTTTAATTTTTCACATATTTATGTATTCCTTTTTTAACATCAAAAGATATTTACAGATAGAGTGTTCATTATTCATTGATATAAAATCAACATTTTAAAAAGGTTATTGACAATTGAAACTTCAATATTTACAGTAGTTGCATTTTTTAATTAATGCATCACCATTTTACATGTACCGTTAACCAGTCGTTCAACAGTTGAAGGAAAGAAAGGAATTATTTTTTTCCCTATATGCACTCTACATGAATTTAACCAATACTGTAATAGCATTTTATATTTCATCATTCCTGAAATTATTTCGGCACTGTACTCTTGTAAATTGGAAGGCCATTAGCAAAATGATTATGACCTACCAAGCGAGTCTTACATGTACATTGAGTCGTTATCGTAATGACTTTTACATTGATTGCAGACCAAACCAGGAGGAAATGACAAAGTTCATTCAGGAAATTCTTGACTTGACTTCTGACACAAAAGGATTGTAACACTAAGGGCGCGTTCATGCTTGATTTTGAAGGTAGAATGAGCGATCTGAAACGCTCATCGTAAACGCTCATCGTGATCGCAGTTCCACGGTGTAGCTGTTCATGCTTACTTCTCTGGCTCATCCAGGCAATTCTCCTTGTGTGGCATTGTGTGACCTTCACTGTGCATGCTACGTAGACCCACTAGAGGTCAGTGCGTTGACCCCATTTAAACGCGTTTACAAATGTAAACGCATCTTTTTGTGAGTTTACGATCGGCGTTCGTGATCGCCGTTTTTCGGTGATTCTACAAAAGTGAGCATGAACGCAAGCGTGTTTTAAACTAAACACGTAACAGATGCCTGATTCTGGCCGTCAAAATCAAGCATGAACGCGGCCTTAAACAAACAAAAGCTTCCATTACTATAGTACAGCAAGACTCTTAAATTTACCTTTTTGCAGGATGCGTGCAATATAGACCTTTCTGTAGATGCATACATGTACATGTACAATGTATGTACATTTTCATGTACTACAACAGATTATGGAAGTGATTTCATTTGTCCAACTTAATTTGTTTAATAATAAGAAGCTCAGGAATACAAATTTGTTCCTAGAGATAGTTTAAACTAATGAGAATTCTCTTGCATGAATTCAGAATTGTGGCAATGAAAGAAGTGTAGAGAGAGAGTGATGAAAATGGAGGGATGCAAAATGAACTTTGCAATTACCTAATAAAATCAGACTTTCTCAAAATTCCATATATCATTCTCTACTGAAGGACAGTACTCTTGAAATCATTTGTGCTGGTCCAGTGTTTAATTTGATTAGGATTATAGAATTAATGTCTGTATATTGTAGAGAAATAAAGGCGATATACAAATTTAGATGTACTACATATCTGTAGATAAAAATGTAGGCCTACTTCAATCTATTTTGATTGCAAGTCTAATTTCACACTCTATTCCCAACGGGGAATGCTGATGCCCAAGCAATTTTCTCAGGGGCTCCAAACACATCACAACTTGTGCAGAACTTGTCACAGATTGAACTGTGCGCGTCATTATCATTCCAGCCCGTTGACAGACAGATGTGAATTTTGACACCAGTTTTATTGGTGTTGGCCAGGGCAATAGTGCAAGGAACAATGAACTTAGGTCCAGTCCCTATGGCATACCTTGATCTTTTGAGAATAACTTTCCTCCAGTGGTGTCTGTGTTGAGGTACCTGAGGTATTTTGGTTTCACCTCAATTGTTAAAGTCACGACCATTGTGTTACAAGTCGAATTCATTCATAATAAATAGTGATGATTTCCTTTTTCGGTGCCATTGTCTGTTTGCAAGTTAATCAAATAAGTTTATCTACATGTACATGTACATGTACATGTATATATAGCTTTTTATGAGAAAATCATTGATTTTCCATGCACTCTATTCACATTTGACAAACAGGAAAATAATCAGGTATATTTATACATGTACTGTACCTACAGTATGTTGTCCAACTGCTCCCCCTTTAAAACTGTTCAATTTAGTTGTATATTGCAAGAAGCAATCATTCTACTCATGGTCGATAGATTTTTACAGAAAAGATCATGATTGAAAGCAAGCTAGAAACGATTATTAGTCATCATTTCAAAATAAAGAGGAGAGAGAAAGAGAGAGCGATGATGAATAAGGAGATTCCTCTCAATTCAATCTTTTATGACATCTCAATGCGTCCTTTATGTTCGAGCAATTTCTGGTTAGAGCTTGATCAAGATGGAGCCCAAAAGAAAATTGATTGAAATTCTCCATTTTCTCATCTCATCTATGAATCATCTGCTCATGAAGGTGCAGAACCATTAGTACTCTCACCTCCCACTGTCCTCCTATCATGACATAAAGGGACTACATTATAAAGATGACACAGTGTGAAATTTGTTCCAACTGTTGTTGGTTGCAAGTTCATAAAACATATCCCGACTACACAAGGGAAATATGAAATGGTCTACTTTTTTTAACCATTAAAAAAAACACACATTTAGTTCTCTCTATCCATAATTTCTCCAAAAAGGATATTGTAAACAAAGTAATTTTATGTAATAACAAAAAGGCACAGTTGTCTGTTTGATGGTAAATAATTCAGCTTTTTTTTTGGTTCAATATGATGTCTATGTTTTTCCTTCCCAACATTTCAACACACGAGACAACCACAAAAAAATACTTTCCTACATGCAGATGTTACATGCACATGTAGCTAGCAGATTCAAGCTTCCTTTGCAATTTACTGACTGGCACCTATCAATTCATTTCACACAAAGCTATCTGTCTAATCTACACAGGGAATGATTGATAAATAAAGGTCTTAATGAGGAAGTTATCTATCTCCTCTACATTGTGACTCATCCTCTGTTGAGGCAGCTACGTCATAAATGTCATTTAGGTTCTAGACTGCACACAATGACTGGCCCAGATGACTATTGGATGATGAGCTTTCCTTCATTTTCTCCTCACTATTGAAATTTGGCTCAGAGATGTCTGTTTCACACTTTTACAATTTACCTGTAATGTAATATGTACCACCTCCCTTCAAAATGGAGGACTAACTGCTTGCGGAAGGCTAGTTGTAGTCATATCATCAGTCAACCCTCATAATATTTGTGTTGGGGGAGGGGGGGGGGGCCTTCACTTTTTCAATAAAATTCAAAGATGTTCTAAAGATTGAAATATTTGAAGGTTACTATTAGGGTGAAGTGCTACTTAATTTATAGCTTTAGGTGCAAGAGCCTCTTTAGCCCCCTTGCATCTTGAGGGCTACTCTTGGTTGTTTTTCTGCCAATTCAAAATAAGAAACAGAAATCCAGTAATGTCCCACCACTCTCCATCTCCCCTGGTAAAACCCCTCCATCCCCTTAAAGAGAGACTTCCAGCTCAAGTCTAGCATGGAAGAATATCTTCTAAGGAGGAAGGAATAGATGTCAGTAGCTTCCACCTCTATGATTCATATGCCATCAACTCCAAGACCGGTGGATTGGTCACCTTCTATCCTATCAGATCATCGCCTGTCATCACCAGTAATTACCTTCTCTGTGAGTAAAGTTACCCTCATCCTCATACTACCTTCAGACAGGATGCATACTGTACATCCCCATTACATCCCCATCCTCCCATTTCTTTTTATTATAGAATCTGACAAACCCTTTGTCAAGGAAGAGCTCCTTTTGCATCTGACAGTATGGAACCTATATATGGGCCTAATTTCATTTTTGTAAAACTTGATAAAATGATTTGAAAAACATTTTTGGGGATTTTTGTTTATTCTGTTGCATCTGATTGTGCAGTCTTCAGAACCATAAATGTGTACAGAGCATATTTTGTATGCTCAACTGTCAAATAAAAGTAGAAGAGATTGGACTGGGAGAAAGATTGTTTAAATAATTTGCTATGCATAAATTTACACGTACTGTAGTTCAGTACATGTACATGATAACACATGGAAAAGTGTGCATATTGTCTCTGTGGAGCTATCAACTTTTTTTGAGGTATGATATAGCATTCACCTGTCTTTTCAGTTTTCCCATTCAATGCTTTCATTAGTAATCCCGTCTACTTCATTAACTTCTTTTCATCCCCAAGCTGTGCTTCTCACACTTCCATGAATGCATACACCGGTATTCTCATAATGGCCAGCTTTCATGACCATCTCATCAACCCCAAGCTGAGGTGCATTGTAACCAGGGGCCATTCACACTAGACATTAAAGCAAAAAAGTGTGTTATGTCTAGAGAAACATGTGAATAATGACTGATTTATTTAATAGTGAATGGGGTGTTCATAGAGTACATACAGTGTACATGTACATGTATCTAAGCGAAAAAATTAAATGAAAAAGCTCCTTGCTCAGGAGGGAGGTGTGGGGGGGGGGGGTGTAACATTTTACAGGTATATCACATATAGTGAGCTGCCATTGATTCTAAAATTATTTAATATAATTCGATTTATTAGTATTAAGGTGCATTTTATTTGGACATTGAATACAACAGGTTAGTAGAGTTCCTGTATAAAATAATGCTCCAATATATTTATCTGTGAGATATTTTGCCATTACATAACAGTGAAATATTAAGGTGAATATAAGAATGTGCAGATTGAATGTCAATATAGTGTACATACATGTAAATGTATTTTCTACATGTATTATTTTATATCTGAAAACTCTGATTGGAATTTATTCCAGTATTTTGATGCGTACACTCTACATGTATGTATGAGTCACTATGCAATACTCTATGACTCCTACAGGTACGATGCCAAGTCTTCGTTTTAATCTCAGATGTTTCTACCTCCTCCTATCTGCCTCATTACTTTGCATTCCTCGCTAGCTATCTCTTTCACACTTAAATGAATCCCAGTCATCGTAGACATCTTCCTATCATCGATACTGCATCTCAACCTTGAAGACGGATGCTGTCATGCCTAAGGATTTGGTGATGTTCTATTCAAAGACGAGTCCACACTTAGATTTTTGTTGATTCTGATTTTGAAATAGTAGAAATACGTGTACCTGTACTTTAATAGCTTTTGTCCATACAGTGTATATGCATTATTTTTCGTCTGGCTAATTAAATCTTGCTATCTCTGAATAATTTCATCCAAGCCACAAGACATGGGAAGTAAAGGCTTAAAGATAAGGATCGTTTTGTCTTTTTATCCAAAAGTTGGATTATTTCTATTATAAATTTAATCACAGTAGACTATAGATACAACAGAGCTTTCTTTAAAGTTATTGAATTCAAATGAAGTGTGATTTACACTAAATTAGTAACCTGAAAATTCGTGGCTAGTTTTTTTACGATGCTCAATATTTGACATTTCAGTAATCCTTCCTGCTTCATCTTTTCCTCTGCCATTTTTGCCATCTTTTCTAATCAGACACCTCTCAGCATAAGAATAGACAACCTTGGGCTTTTTGTCGCTTTTCCTCTCGGAGTTTGGATGCCCAGTTCCTGGCTGCATATGATTTTTTGCATGGTAGTGTAGCTGAGAATCACCATGGAGTTAAAGGGATTGTAACCAAGTTGGAACGGTATTGAAAAAAAGGTTTGAAGCCATATTCTTTTAATTCCTGTGCTCTGCTCAGATTGGGAGTAGTCACGAGCTTCACTTTTCCTCTTCAACGTGAAGCAGAAATGTTCTTTTGAACATGTACATGTATAGTGTCTTGATGCTGCGTTTGATTTGTCCAGGGTGAGATTGTACAAGTCTATAAAAAAGGAATGGTATTAACTGTCTTTGCTGTTGATACTTGTCATGCAGGTACTGTCTATAAGGAAAGTATCTTTACAGGCTAGAGAATGAAATGACATAGAAAAAGGATTGATTTATTCATCCATTTGTGAATGTGTATTCATGAACAGCTGCTACCTTTTTCTGGGATTATTTGCATCATAAGCCTTAGTAAATTTAAAGTTTGTGAAAAATACTCAATAATACTTTCAAAATTAAATGTCGGGAGATGGATATATATTGTTACAACAAAAAATAATAATAGAAGAGACCTACAGTTTTTATGATACATGATACAATGGGCCTAACCTAATGCCCTATTTGAGGAGAATTTTTGTGTTTTTCTGTAGCATCTCTTTATATCTTCTGATGTTTTGTAGTTGTAGCTTCTATAATGTTTTCATGTTCTGTAACCTACACAATGTGGCTTGACAACCATAACTCAATGTCACGGTTAGCTACACATGTATGTGGACTTGACATACCAACATTGTCCCCTAATCCCCTAGGTCATGAAACATAGCCCCCAAGATGATTGAAATATAACTGAATTTACGGGAGTTGACCTAAACATTGCCTGGGATTGGCTGGGGGCTGCTGGTGCAAGAAGCTTTTCTCCAAAATTGATACAATATAAGTTTCACCAACATTGTACCCCCTGAAAGTTTCAGACATTATTGTTTGAACAATATGTTGTTTGGGGGTGTTTCTTTTGAGGGGGAGGGGACGGGTGAGCAGGAGTATTGTGTTAAATACTTCTGTCTACCGGTACTCAAAGTCAGAAGGTCATATGCTCTCAGAAAAGGTATGAGTTCAAACACCCTCCTCACTCTCAATCAATGGTGTTTACCTGCCTACAGGTGCAAAACTGTGTGGGTTTCGTAGAGCTCTGGAAGGGTTAGGACAACTCAAACCAAACTGCATAAAAAGAATATGGATCACCTTCTAACTCACTTTTACATACACTGTATGTATTTATAGCACAAAACTTTTATTGAATGCATAATCTTTATTTTTCATGCATCTAATCCATACTGTTCAGTGTCCACTTCTTTGCAACAGGTGAAACCGAACTGAAGTAATAACGTTTTAGAATAAGTCTTTGCTAACATTTTATTGGGTTTTCATTATAATTTTGATATACCGTAAATCTCAGTGTTTTTTTTTTTTTTATTTTTTTTTTATTTATGGCGCTATGCCTGGCAATGTCTCCCAGCTCAGTAATCAGTGTGTTGACTCACCACTCGGAAACTACAACAACACTAAAATTTGTCTGCCATCTTGGTTTGAAAGTAATCTTCTCTAATAGATCTCAATATGTAGTTTATAATAATAATTCCTCAACTTTTTTTATATAACAAATGGTGTACCACAAGGTTCTATCCTAGGACCTAGGTACTCTATTGTTTTTAATTTACATTAATGATCTTACACATTCTTCTAAAAACGACATTGTTACTATTATGTGTGACAAGTTTACAAGCACAAATCAGCGCCTTTAACTGCACCTCGATGTTAAATGAAGGTCCTTCCCCGCGTGGGTTTTCGGCAACAAAAAACAACAACAAAACAAACAAACAAAACGAAGAAACACTGAGATTTACGGTACTGTAGTTGAGTGAACTTGTGTCAAAAGTGGTTAGAGTAGAATGAACTGTTACCATAGTACAGTAGGCCTAGTTTTGTTGCTCACTTACTAGCAGTGTGCACTTGTACCCCACTGTTACTTACAATTGATCTTTTTACATGTATCTGGTCTACACACAACTGAGGGAACTAATATTCTTTTCAGAGATTCACACGCAAAAAAGATGAATGAGTACAAAAAGAAAAAGAAAACAAGAGTGGACCTGTGATAAATTTACTGATGTGGAGGTCAACAACAGAAATGAATGAATAGATTTTTGAACTGCTTTTTCAATACAGTCAGCAAACAGTTATGAATGAATGAAAAATCCTTTTTGTTGTGATATACAAAAGCCTTTTTGACTGGTCTACAGCTTTTTGAATATAACTGTTGACTAAAGGAGATATGGTGGTTAAACTCTTTGAGTTCACAGCTTGAAGCATACTTGAAGCATACCAAGAACACCTTTGTAGTATTTATCTTCACATATTTATGCTTTTCAAGTGAGTGAACCTTGGACTCTGTGGTACTCATACTAATCATGAAAAAGTATTTATAAGGAGAAACTGTAATTGTTGCACATTTACACAGATAGACTTTTTGTGGTATTTTTCTTTAGTTGTGTGAAAATATTTCCTGTTTCCTACGTGATGCATTTCCTTTTTTTCTTGGTAATGTTCTTGTAAGCTACTATGAATTAAAGTGTGTATTTTTTTTCTTGGTATTTCATTTACCGGTATATCTTGCATTTAGAATTGGTGCAAATCTTTAAGTAGTAGTAAATGACATGAGTATTCAACATTGAATAAAAAGGGCATAAAAAGTAAATTAACAACTGCGTGGTACTGTACATGTACATGTATGTACATGTGGGTCATTTCACGTTAAGTGTACACTTTTTGAAAAATGGGGTTTTCCCCATTTTGGCATCTTTTAAACAATTATTATTTTATGTTGGCCATTTTATTTGATGGACCTTATCAACAGCAACCTACAGTTCAATTTTCATAACACTGCAAACATTATTTCTGTTAATTTCAGCATTTTTAGTGCATTTTTAACGGAAAAGGGATTCTCATTTCATAATTTTGATAATGTTCATTGATATCTTACATGAATCTATTGAGAGTTGTGTAAAATTTTAATGTTTTAGTGTCAGCACAGCCACTATGTAACATCATAAAACTTATTTGACCAAATTTGACCAATAAATGTGAAAATGATGAATATTTTTGTAAAAGGCATCTTTTCCGTTAAAATTAAAAAACATGTCCTCTCCATAACATTGAGGCCAGCAGCAGTGACTTAAAATGATATATATGGGCCTAAACTCTATTTAAATAATCTTCAGAATGTTTGAAAATGAGGACATGTCTCAAATCAATGAACAAAATATGTGATATATATTTTATTGCTTGGTTAATTTGATGACTTTATTTTCCGTTAAAAGTGTGTCCTCTCCATAACAGGTATTTTCTTCATATATTAAAGCACTGAGGCTTGCACTATCTATGGCACTGGTATACAATAATAATATGCCTCCATTTAATATCATGAAATGTGATTTTCCATCTACATATCTATAGATGGTCAGTATCTCACACTAATGCAATGTTAAACTGAATGTCCTCTCCATAACAGAGTTACCCATTGTTAACAATGTACAGAAACAATTATTTTTTTATAGTATAATCACTTCCTTCATGTAAGAAAACATTGATATGTTGTTCCACTCAGTATAAGAATTCATTAAATATCATGTCAACAGCTATAATTTTATTTTGGTATTGATTTTCATTAATTCCTCTATGTAATTGGGTAATTTCTGAATGCAAAGACAGAAATATTCTCACAACATACAATGTAGTCTGATATTAAATACATTTTAAAGTGCAATATTTGTAAGTGTGTAACTGACAAAATCTACTGATCATTGCAATCATTTACCACCCTGGTAGCAATATAATGTATGCCATTAGGTTGTTAAGGAGAGGACACATTTTTTTAACCAGGCACTTCAAGTAGGGAAAACAAATCCTCTGACCTTTGCCCCATATACAGTATCCATCAAAATAAACTATACGTTCGCTGTAACGTTTAGCGCAGTAAACGCAGGTGCGCGTTAAAAGGTCCATTATTGCACTTATCGCACACAGGTGCGATAGTAGCCTTTAAACAAGGCCACTTGTCTGATAGACGCAGAGCGACTAAAACGAGACTAATCGCGAAAACCCAAGTGAACGCGAGAGCGAGGAGCCCATCCTAGTGGCCTTTATCAATCTGATTTGGATTTCTTATGTTAACCCTTGTTTCCGACTGGAATTCGCTCCAGAAAATGGAGCGTTCAATCAGCGAACGTATCCTCGCACGACGTCAGCATATCCATCACACACACACACACAGTAAACTCTACGTAGTGCGAACATGGACCTACATGCTATGAACTATTACGTACGTGCTAAGACCACTGACCTCTACATGGAACGAATCACGAACGAAGCCAACTGGGAGATCGCCGTGCTGATTGGTCAATAAATCCAAAGTAGGCGTATTGGCATGCTAATATGTATCTATGAATAATTCATGCGGAGCAGTGAAACCCACTTTCAAAAAGGCCTCGTGACGTTCCGTCACTCGGTCGCGCGTTCACTCCGGGTATCTAGACTCATCTCAGCCGCTTAGAGTCACGAGGCCTTGTCAAAAGTCTAGTGCGATAGCTGCGCCTGGGTCCGATAGGGCTTATTGCACTTATTGCACTTATCGCACCTGCGCCTGGGTCCGATAGGGCTTATTGCCGGCCCTCTTGTTGCACCTCTGCGCTAGCTTCGATAGGGTCTACTAACCTACTAGCGCACCTGCCTTGCCCCTCGAACTGCACTGTTGTATAGAAAGAACGAAGGGAAAACGAAATGGCAGAATTTATGGTACGGCATTAACAAAAGGAAGAAATATCAAATGAAATCGTGAACGGAATGATGATTTTGAATTTCATTCCCCCGTTGAAGTACCGTCTTGTTGTCCTTGAGTACTAATATTAATTCACAAGGACCGATTTAGATTTGAGGCGAACGTAATTTTAGGTGAATGTGGGAGAGGACTATTTATACGTCTCACTATTCTGATTGGAATTATCAAACTACAACTACAGTAATTTGTTTTCCCAGGTCCACGATCGAGAGTCCCAGATCCCAGTACAGTATGCACTCATTTGCATACAGCCAATCAGAGCAATACGCTGTCTGTGTGTAGAGCTTCGCACCGTTTCGCATGGTAACCGTTTCGCATCACGAACAATTGTTTATAGAAAAATCAGTTCTCAACAGTTCTCAACCTTTACAAATAAAGTGCGTTCGAGAAAAAACGAAACTTTGAATTGTCGATGTTTTATCATATCTTAATCTCAATTATAATTAATAAATGACACATATTTGTAAAGCTGAGATCCCCTTCTTTCATTTGATTCACATGTTGCAAATTTAACACACGAGCGCTTTAAAACAATTTGAAGAAAGGGTTACCAAAAAAAAATCATTTGGCGAACTGTATCTGAATTTCAAAGAGAAAATCACATTTCTAGAAATTTCATTTTCTACCTCTTTATATGAAACCTTAATCAGGAAAAATGAGCCAGGAATAAAAAAAAAGTTCTGTTTGTTTAATTAAATGCTTGCATTTCCATAATGTTATTAAACGAAATCGTTTTCACTTGCTGCAAGCAAGTGCCTTGTTATCTGTGAAGAAAAAAAAGTTGTTAAAGACAATTGTTTTGTTATCTGTTTAAAAAAGAACTGTGTTAAAGACAAGCAAGTGCCTTGTTATCTGTTAAGAAAAATAAAGTTGTTAAAGACAAGAAGTGTCTTGTTACTGTTGAGAAATAGAACGGTTTTAAAGACAAGCAAGTAACTTGTTACAGTACCTGTTATTCATTTATCAGTTAGGACTTTCTGATCAGTTATACCAACAATTATGGAAACCTATATTCTCATATTGTTTTTGCAGGAATTTAAAGTAAGATGGGTTTTTTTGCTTATTACTCACTATAAATACTAGTTTAATTGACAATATGCATGGTATCGGGACATTTCCTACCTTATATTGCGTTATCTAACTTGGTATATGAAAATCAAAAATAAAGACTGGTGAATGTATTGATTACTAAAAAGTAAATTGCATTTAAACATTCAGATGTCACTGTTAAACAAAGTGTCCTCTCCATAAAATACAATGTATATCAACGAGTCACTCTTTGAGAGTTTGGATTATAGAAAAAATAAATAATAAGACTTGTATATAAAAACTGGTGTATCAATAGACAATATCAGTATTGTTTTTATTGTAAAATACTGTTTAAATAACATGAAACAATGTATGAATAACAAAACTTTCACGCCATATATTCTGAGATAAAGTTGGAGTTGTAATGATGGTGAATAATTTGAAGTTTATCCTCTCCAATATATGTCACTTGGCTCATATAATGTTCCAATAATCTATTGCCATGTTCTTACAGAAATGTTAGAAATGAATGATGCATAGCAATTTACATATCAACTAATATAATAAGAGTTCATATTGCTAAGATTTGTTGTTAAACAAATGTCCTCTCCAAAACACGTCAATGAATTAAGTTTGGAAGCTCATATTTGATTAAAACTTGCATTCACTTGTTTTTTTTTACACAGCATCAAATAATTTAGACATAAATGCAACACTGTATACCAAATTTGAAGTCTATATAAGAAGAAGGACAAGAAATTCTCATGTCATTAAATAAATTCAACCTCCCCATAATTCAGTTTCCTATAAAATACACTAATTTTATGGAAAAATATGGCTTAAGTGAATAGGAAATAAGTGCATCAACATCTGATAAGTATAAAAAGGCATATAAAAGTACAGAAAACTATGTGTATACCATTTACAGGTATAATAAAGCTGATGTGTTCTTTGTTAAACAAAATGTCCTCTCCAAACGCCTATTTTTGTTACTGTATTTCAATCGAATATTTCTATATGTAAACATGGACTTGACGCTCTATAATTTTACACATTTCTGACATATACCCCAAACTTTCAGAATCTGTGCATCTTTTGCTCTAACAACAATTTTCATTTTTGACCCCCAGTGAGAAAAAAAGTGTACACTTAACGTGAAATGACCCATGTACTGTATGTATACAGTCCAGTGCACAGCCAGACAATTAGCAGCGAATGAGAAACTTTTTACAGTAATCTATAAACCTACCTTTAAGTGTGGAAGGAATGATGGTTTTTCTTCTTTCTTTTTTTTTCTTTTTTTTTTTAAATAAATGTGTATGATCTTTTTGTCATGGTGAAGGTGATACATGTACAAAAGAGAAGTCACTTTGTAATAGTTTAGGACTCCTGAATGTAACCTATCCTAGGTGTTACCCCTTTTTATGATTAGTCACGGATGACACTGCAAATTGGCTATATCTGTCGAGACTATACAAGTACATGTACATTGGGTATGCAAATTGGCAGCTTTATGTTGACATGTAAGTCTGTATGTGCAGAGCTCAAACGGGAATGCACAGCTTTCCTTTCTGTCTGAATTAGCCCTTACAGAAAAATTGGTAAGCGAGTTGCTAGCTTGTGATAAGCGAGCACAGCAGCTAGCGGCTAGCCAGCGACTAGCTTGCAACTAGCAAAATATGTAAATTAGGGAAAGATTTCATCCAATCAAAAATCAAGAACTTGTGACCGCAAGCTAGTAAGCGTGTAGGCTAGCAACCCAGCACCCCCTGCAAGCATGCAGGCTAGCAAACCTGCAGCCCTGCAAGGGTGCTGGCAAGCATTCCTGCTAGGTTGCAAGCAGCCCTGCAAGGGTGCAGGCCAGCATTCCTGCTAGGTTGCAAGCAGCCCTGCAAGCCTGTAAGGGTGCAGGCCAGCATTCCTGCTAGGTTGCAAGCAGCCCTGCAAGCCTGTAAGGGTACAGGCCAGCATCCCTGCTAGGTTGCAAGCAGCCCTGCAAGCCTGTAAGGGTGCAGGCCAGCATCCCTGCTAGGTTGCAAGCAGCCCTGCAAGCCTGTAAGGGTGCAGGCCAGCATCCCTGCTAGGTTGCAAGCAGCCCTGCAAGCCTGTAAGGGTACAGGCCAGCATCCCTGCTAGGTTGCAAGCAGCCCTGCAAGGGTGCAGGCCAGCATCCCTGCTAGGTTGCAAGCAGCCCTGCAAGGGTGCAGGCCAGCATCCCTGCTAGGTTGCAAGCAGCCCTGCAAGCCTGTAAGGGTGCAGGCCAGCATTCCTGCTAGGTTGCAAGCAGCCCTGCAAGCATGTAAGGGTGCAGGCCAGCATTCCTGCTAGGTTGCAAGCAGCCCTGCAAGGGTGCAGACCAGCATTCCCGCTAGGTTGCAAGCAGCCCTGCAAGCCTGTAAGGGTGCAGGCCAGCATTCCCGCTAGGTTGCAAGCAGCCCTGCAAGGGTGCAGGCCAGCATTCCTGCTAGGTTGCAAGCAGCCCTGCAAGGGTGCAGGCCAGCAGTCGGGTGTAGAAAAGAAAGATAATTAAGGGATCAATAGTATATAATGTCCATGCATAAATCAAATTTGCTTCGATAAATACCAATAAATACAATGTGACCAGTTATATTCAAAATAACGTGTAAAGTTATATTTTTCTTTTTCATCTTACAGTTACTCAACATGAAAAGGCAGTTTATCAGAACTAATGAACATGTTACATGTACAGGCAAACACGCTTTTCATTTAAAAAAAATGTTCTCGTCACATCCTTGTGTCGATGCATTGCAAAGGATTACATATGTTGCTGAAAATACCACTGTATTTAGGCTAGTATATGTACATGTTTATAAATATTATCTTGCATATATTTATTGCTTGCCAAAATTTACTACATCACAATGTTGTGAATGTGTGTAGCACAGATTTTAGTCAGGAAAAACTTTTCTGACAAAGACAAAACTATGTCTGCCTGAATCATAATGGCAGATGCAGTAAATTTTAAAAATTATATGTAGTACATGACATGGTTTGAAAAATGGTGTATTTCAACAATAAGTCCTCAACAAATTTTGATTTTGTGCTTATTTTTTTCAAGTCGAGTTGCTCTTTCCAAAAATGCAAATGTCAGTAATATAGCCACTTTGCTCAGCCTTTTTTGGTTACCTCATATAATATGGCACAGATTTTTTTAGCACACAATAAAAATCACACACTTGAATGGAGCAGACAACTAAAGCTTCTGAATTGTAGTATAATATTACTGTAATAATGTACATGTATATGATAATTTAACATCTAGAGGTTAAACTAACTTCTGCTTCCGATGACAAAGAAAAAAACTATTTTTACACTAAACCCGTATGAAACAAATCTATTCCTTCATCAAAAGTACTGAGCAAATGAGCGAGGAGCTCGCAATTGCAGATGCCGATGTGCCAGGCTTATGGTTGTTGAGATGGTAGTAAGAAAAGTGGTATTTGGCAGTTTTAACCTTTTATTTATTTACAACATGCTATAATTTTTGAAAATTGGAGTGGACTAGGCCTTTAATTTCTCTGCTTCTTTCAAAACCAACTTGTTATCCGGGCAGATCAAATGTTATAATCAACAACGATTGTAAATATCTTTGATTTGAAGCAATAACAAAACTTTAAAAAAAAACTTTAAAAAAAAATTGTTATCCAGGTTCTTTATCGATTTTTTAGAAAAAAATGTTTAATGAATTTAAAAAAATGTATTTTGTTTGTTTAAAGGTACTTACTATGTATATCCCATTTACAGGCCAAAAAATGAAAAGATTAAATTCCAAGGGCATTTGAAAGACAATACTAATTTAGAACTTCCCTTAAAACGAGTGGGCTTGAAAATGGCTTTTAGGGGGTTATTTTATTTATTTTTATTTTTTAGAGCCCTACGTGCGGACGCGCACTTTGAATTAATTTTTGTATTAAAATCCTTTGGGGAAAGGCACGCCGCTCCGGTTGATGTCCTAAACTTCATCAGGATGCATTCTGAAAAAGGAAAGAAAAATAAAGACAAAATTGTTAACTTGCATTAACTTTAATACATGTACAGTGGAAACTCAATATAAAGAGATCTGATATAACAATATTCCTGATATAACAAAGCACTCCTTGTCCCAGCTCTTAACATTCTATTGTGTTTTAAACCTGATATAATTAGATTCCTGCTATAACAAGGTAATTTGGATAGTCTCAAAGACTACAATGTAAACCACATCATCAAGGAATCTGGTTTAAAGGGCAGGTTTAGACTGGGTTTAAACCACACTTAGACTGAGGTTTAAGTTAAACCGACGTTCAGAATTTGGGCCTTGGTCTTTAATACCCAAATCTATAAGTTCCAGTATATGGTAACACACACACAGACAAATAATTTTGCTTTAAAATTCATTGTCTTGTGGAAAAATTTGATGACAGTTACGAGTACCCACAAGAATATTACTTGTCCCAGGGATTTTGTTACGATGAGAAAATACTCTGAAACACGTACCTAAAGTTTTAAAATGCCAATCACACAAAAAATTGATTTAAAGGGCACGTGTGTCATGTTGGACATTAACCAATAAAACAATGCTTGTTACCCTTTATCTCCACCAAGAGCTCCGGATCCAGTGGCACAGTTTCCTCCTCCGAACTCTTGTTCGGCGCCACCCTCAGCCCGCAGGCTTTCCCTTTGGCCAAGGTCTCCTGGCCGAAGACGACCTCCAGGAGACTCACTAGGAGAGTCTCCTTCGTCTGGCCTTTGCGAAAGGCCTGCCGCTTCAACCCATCCCTTAGGATGGGTTTCCCCCCAGGGTAAAGGGGCACCAAGGTCTGATGTGGAAAAAGATAAAGAGAATGAAGTTCTATTGTCAACTGGCACATGCAAAACCAACCAACACATTTTACCCTAAACCCACTGGCGCTTATTAAGCCTACATGTACATGGTTTCATGACTTTTGCGTTGGAATCTCGGGCACATTTTCAGACTTAATATAAGGCACACAGGGAAGTGGTTCCCAAATTAGGCAACATTTTGTATATGCATGCTGGTCTGAAAATCTTAAATTTGCATTACAATTTCAATTAATCTTGATACTGCATGTAAATTCTTTTTCAAGCACCATTATTGCTGAGGATGTTACAATGGGTATCTATGCAAAAAAATCACAGAGCTTTACGGAGTGATTCATAGGCAAGAATATAATTCCTTGCATAAATTGAAAACTATTTCGTAAAATACATGTATGACTTTCCAATGTTGTAGCTTACATTACCCTCTATCTTTGTGTGAATTTTTGTGCTGAGACCCGAGGGAGGGGCCTAAAAAATCCCCCCCCCCCATGCTTTGAGATATACCCTAATAGGATTAGGATTAAAACATATTCAGATGAGCATTAAAACAAAAGATTCTTTCTTAGCAATGTATAATTCATTCCTGCATTGAAGGTCTCAACAAAGTTGATGTATTACTGTATTAGCTATTTTGATAAATCTTTTCAACGTTCAGACAACTTCAAGACCCTTGGGCCACTGACACATTTTTTGTTATGCCTGCTTCACTCTCTTTTATGCACGTTAAAAATATCCTAAGGCACGTTTCATTTCACTTGATTTTCCCCAATTTCCAGAACCTAATTTTTTCTGCAACACACATTTCCCTCAAAACCCAAACTTCAGATATCCCAAGTATAGCAGTCCAAGTTTTAAGAAAGGATCCTACCTCATCAGGGTACTCCAGGTGTGCATGAGAGCTCTGGGGAGAAAAACAAAATAAAAACAAGTGAAGTTCATAATAGTGTATTTCCTGCCTACTGTACATTTCATTGACAATATCAAAGCAAAAAATTCAAAGACCTTTGAACACAAGAAACATGATACAGCGGAAACTAGGGCTGAGTCAAAACGTTTAGATGATGTTTAAGTGTAGAAGCTCAACTAAACAAAATTATTATCCCAAATGAATGAAAGTTTTCTGCATGACACAGAATATTAACAACAAAACCAAGGCCTACTGCCAAAAGAAAAAACAAAATCTTAATGAGCCATTGCTACCACAAACATGTTTAATACAGTAGTATAGAGTATACTTACAGGTGATGATCCCGATGCGGCAAAAAAAAGTTGCTTTGGCTTGGAACTGGATCCCTGAAAAACAGTTTTTTTTTAAGGGAAGACAAATCAATACATATCTAAATAAATATAGCACCATGGATTTTGAAATAAATTAAAGTAACACATGCAGCCTTTTCACACACAGCTAAAATTCATCGTATCTAGAGATGATTAGAATCACTCAACAGTTTTAAACATGTTTATAGACAAAATTTCCCAGTGTGAACATCGTTTATACGATGTTGGGATAGATACAAAGTCGCGATCCATACGCCCCTAAAAGCAGGCTGCAGATACGAAGTTCGTATCTAGAGAGCTTGACATTTTGTGTGTGAAAGGAAATTTGTGTTTAAACGTGTTTAGACTGGATGGAGCGTGCGCTTTGATTGATATGACATGACCTTCAATGCGCAATGGCACTACTGCGCATTTTACGAGCAGTAGTTAATCACGAAACTATGAACGATCGCAACAAAATTTCTGTGTGTGAAAGGCTCGTGATTAGTTTAAACACGTTTCAAACACGTTTATACTAATCATGTTTATAGAATTTTAGCTGTGTGTGAAAAGGCTGATGGTCTCTTGCATAAAGCTAATCAGGAGTTTTGGTGATCAAAAATATTTTCATTAAAATT
This sequence comes from Strongylocentrotus droebachiensis, assembly GCA_035222895.1. Taxonomy (NCBI): domain Eukaryota; kingdom Metazoa; phylum Echinodermata; class Echinoidea; order Camarodonta; family Strongylocentrotidae; genus Strongylocentrotus; species Strongylocentrotus droebachiensis. The sequence goes on from JAVYIG010011099.1 coordinate 30,297, forward strand.
ATAATTATCATTATAATTAGGGTTATGTTAATATATTGTAATTGAAAACATTTGATAAAAATAAAAAAGTTCAATGTCACATTTAATTAATGGCAGAATCTTAGTTTAGAAAGTGATGCAATGCAGTTCCAACACAAGACAAATATGTGATTACATGTACAGCTGTATATAAAAAATGCTCTTTTTAATTTCTGGCAAGATTTTTTTCTTAATAATGGTAATCTGTGATAATCTTCCATGTATTAATATAACAGAAAATCAATATCTTTGAAGTCAATTTTCTTCCCACCCCCCCCCCCCCCCGACCAGAACTTTATTGTAACTGTAATACAATTTTCGGGGGGGGGGGGGGAGGGGGGGTTAATATTAATCCTGATCAATAGATCAATAGCATACAGCAATAATGTCTGATGAAAACTAGATTTTAAGCAACAGAAAACAGGTTATGACAAACCCAAGACCACTTTAATTAAAGGTATGCCTACACATGTACTTGCTAACTGTGTTGAATTGTGCAAAACTACAACAACGTTGGGTCACTTCTATATAGTTAACTTGGAGAAAATTTCCAAAATTGATAGTTGACTAGTAATGAATGAAATTGAAAAAGGAGTTCTGGTTTTGAATATATCTCAATATTCATTTAATTTTTCACATTCCACCCTCTGAATGCAAGACGATAGCAGCATTTATCTTACTTACTGATACTGAGGCTTTTGGAGTTTGGACATTCAGAAACTGGGCGGTCAGAGTTGGGGGCGGAGGTGCGGTCAGCGTTGGGGCCAAAGGGGCGATCAGCATTGGGGTCGGAGGGGTAGACGTGGTCGGAGCCAGAGGGGTGGTCAGGGTTGGGGCCGTAGAGGCGGTCAGCGTTGCTGTAGGTGGGTATATAGGGAGATGTTGAAGTGGCCTCTTCTCAACTCCTTTTTGTTCCTCATCATGTACCTTAAAAAAATGTTTTAAAAAATCCTGTCAAACTTGCTTAAGTCGAATCTACTGGAACCAATTAAAAAAAACAAATTTGACTTACATGACACAAAAAAAGAAGATACTATTAAAGAGAGGGGTCTCGTGAATACCTTTGGCTTATGCAACATTTCTACTTATGCAAGGATGACTGAATTGTTGACTAGTATTTTATTCATATGATCATGATTTTTTTCAAAATATATTTCAGTACTCCAGATATTTAAATGTGCAAAAACTTGGGTGGGAAGATCATTTACCCATGCGTGTCCTCAATTATGGAGCTCCCTTAAAAATTATGTAAAGCATTTCTGTTTGCTTCTTAATTAATTCTACATGTGCCTTGTTTACTCCACACAGTGGATTTGCCACAATGTACATACAAATTGTATTATTTAATATTACTATTATCATTATTATAATATGTTGGGCCCATAAATTTAGTCTGTGACATTCCAGGATTCTAATTCTATTATTCTCACTGAATTTGGATGTGTTAAATCAACAAAAAAAAATTCATTCTTTTCATTAAATTAAGACAAATGGACACAAATACCGTAACTTAATATATATATTACAATGGAATAGAAAACACAAACCTTACCTGATTGGACACAAATGAAGTTATCTCCTTCAGGAGCTTTATCTTCTTAGGTGTAATATCTGTGATAAAATCGGGGAAAAAAAAGAAGATAATTGATTGCCTGGACAAGGTTTAGATACTGTACATGTTAAAAATGAACTACCGGGGGTACTGTTTTTTCATTATTCAATGGCATAATGAGCCAAATATGTTTGAAGGTCCAGCTGCTGACAAGCAAAAAACTTGATGCAAGTGAAAACATTGAAGAAATACAAACAATGATTTGAAGAAAGAAAAAGAAAACAATCAGTACGCCAGTGTCAGTGTTCTTTTTTTTTTAATGTTTAAAAATAGAGACAATTGCAGTTTACCTTTGTAAGATACAGTGTAGGCAATGGAAAGAGTAATGTACATGTACGTTACTTACCCATTGTGAATGACTGGTTTGACTGGTTTCCTGTGTTTGCTTTCAGCCGCTTGTTTTCTACTTCGAGTTCTGCTACTCGCCTCTTGAGAGTAGCATTCTCCCTTTTTAGAATGGAATGCTCATCCTCTTTCTGTGAAACAAAAACAATTACAGTTAACGTTGCATAACTTGTTCTTTAATAGGAAATTTAAATAACACATGTTTTGCACAGTTTGATTTTTTTTTTTAATAATTGATTTTACTTGGGGAAATTTCGCCTCATGTGACTTCTAGATATGCAAGGTTAACTGTATATATTATCTCATCAGGATAAGTGTGAAATTTAAGATACATAACTGGACTAGTATTTATGAAACAGGTTTTAAAATATAAATAAATGAAAACTACATGAAAACAATCAAATGAATGAAATGCTTATTGATATCAATTAGACTCAAGGACAGTTGTTTAGAGAGAAAGTTTGGATAATTTTCAGCAATTATCCATCAAAACCAAGAAATTTTAGGAGGCTACTTCCCTTTTGCCAATAAAAAAAGACCAGAATCCTTTGCAGTCAGATTGCAGAAATATAGAGATTATTATTTGGTTGAATCAGACATTGGTATGATTTTATTTGAGTGACCATTGTGCCAAGGAAATTGAAGTTCAGCATTTTAAGTACAGTTCACGAACCTGTGCTGACAGCATCTGTCTGCACAGTTCCTTCTGGACCTGTGCAGCCGCCTCAACGGCTTGGACCTTCTGAGTCTTGGTGGCTTTGTTGGTGGCTTTGGTGGTGGCTGTGGTGGTGGCTGTGGTGGTGGCTGTGGTGGTGGCTTTGGTGGTGGCTTTGGTGGTGGCTTTGGTGGTGGCTGTGGTGGTGGCTGTGGTGGTGGCTGTGGTGGTGGTGGCTTTGGTGGTGGCAAATTCCACACTACCATCCTCATGAATTGATACCATCTTCATTTCCGTGATCAATTCTTCTTTGTTTTCTACACAAAAACACAAAAAGAAAATCATATTGTAACCGGCTGTACTTACTGAAGCGCTTAGAGACTTCGGTGGCAAGCGCTTTATAAGTAACGTTTTTATTATTATTTATTATTATTAATATTAAGTGACTTGACTTCACTCGGCCCTAACACAATATAATCCAAGTTGCTGCGACCGTGCATGCACCCTGACCTGAAACCTTGATCATAATTTGCCCATTTGAAGCGTAGGTGCTTTTTTATTTGTCCCTTTCCGCACAGTTGCTACAGCCTTTTATGCGGAAAGTTCTGGATGTCCAATAAAGAGAAAATCCTTAGTCCTGTTTAAACCCTGAACATAACCTAAACTAATATAGCTGGAGGTGCAAACATACATGTACCGGTACATTTTGGAACAATATTTTCAAAGAATATGGTTGCTTCCTTCCACTGTTAGAGGGGATTCTAGATAAATACCCAAACCAATTTACTCTGGGAAAAATGTGCATCCAATAGATCTAGTATGATTACAGCAACTGACACTTGACAGAGTATTCATTTTACAAAGAAGGGAACTCCTTGGAGCAATCATTAGGCCATGTAAGAAAATATACATGTTTAGCGTCCCCGCCCGCTTCCTTTTTGGGGGCCGCCTCCTAGACCTCTATTTTTTTTTTTTTGAAATTTTTTGAAATTTTTTGAAATTTTGTTTTTAAAGAAAAAACATGAAAAACACTGCTAAAATGGATCTATTTCTGATTTAAAAGAAAAAAGAAAAAACAAATCTTGAAAAATAGCCCGACTGTCAGGGAAATTGTACCGAGCAGCCATTTTAAGTCTTTAAGAGAAAGAAAGGACCTCTTCCTAACTTTGTTAGACTCTATCCTAATTTAAAAAAAAGCTGAACGCTAAACACGTTGTTTGTTTTTTTTTTGCCTAAAAGTCAGATGCAGGAATATTGCCTGCGTCAAAAGACTAAAATAAAAATGATAAAATTCAATGTAGATTTTCTAGATCTAAAACACACACAAAATTGCTAGAAAATGAATGTAGTACTTACCACTTATCTTCAGGATCTTTCCATGATATGGTTTTCCTCCTTGAAATTTTATGTCCGAGGCTGAGCCCACGCTCCTTGCCTCTTCCGGCACATTTTTGAGGTTTTCGATTGAAACTTTTCTCTCATCGACCCAATAAACAATGCAAAACTTCTTCATTATCTATATAAACTGCAAACTAAAAGTACAGATAAAGCCTGAAAATATCTACCGACGAAATCGAAACAGAAACAGAAACAATCTCGTAAAGAAGAAGAAGAAACGACGTATAGCTAGGAGTAGTACCGCGTGTATTGTCATGCAGATGAAAAAGTTTTCCTTCACAATACATGCGTTGCACTTTCTTTCGATCCGATCCCTTTCAAATTTCGGCCGAGACAGGAAGTAATTTCCATATCCGCACGTAGGGCCGGGGAATATTTCAGCGATATCAAGCGATCGAAATATGGGTTAAGAAGTAATTATTTCGAATTTGGAAACCATATAAATTATTATTTAAGGAGTAGTGTGTCATTGAAATCTATTTTGAATACAAATTTGTAGCGAACGGTGTATCGTTAGAGCTTGCCACTCTCGAATTAACCCATGAGCGAATGGAATAGTCCATCCAGTCTTCGTAATGTGGTCATCTCCTCGACCATGCCTACCTACCTGCCGCCGCTCGAGCCGTGGACCCGTTAGTCTTGAATACATCCGCAGTTTTTTTTCTCCCACGAAATAAAAATCATAACCACGCAAATACATTTGGATCTCCTATCAATGCGAACGAAACTCGCAAAATAAAATACAGCAATAACTTAAATGTTAGCTTTTTCATTAGGACGTGATAAGTAAAAAGTTCTGCATGGAAATAAAATCTTGAATGACTGTCTAGAACTGGTGACAACGTCGTCCAGCAGTGACTGAACTCAGAATTTCGGACAAATCTTTTATAAGTCTTATCTTTAATTAACTTATAGACTAAGATATTAAATCTAAATCATTGTTGAATCTGATTTTGTTATTTTTTGAAAATATTCTATTTAGATAATATTAGATGTAAACGCCACCACGCCTTCGCCTGATAAGGGTTTTTATTTCGTGGGGACGGAACCGCGGATGCATTGTAGACTATCGCTGATTTTGGTGGTAGCATGTTCTTAGTACATGTGTACGCAATTATTTTATTTTGTTATTATTTACGGTCCGAGGCAAGATTAGGACTGATTCATTATCATTTTCGGGTTTGTGTTTTCTATGAAAGGTTCAAATTTGTAAATAAGTAAATTAGTTTCTAAGCTTCTTTATTAAAGTGGAAACAAATAACAAAATAATGGGACTGACGTCATGGATAAAGGAATCACAGCTCGTGTGTAAGGCTAGCTCTCTACGCACGCACGTCATGTCGCTAGCGCTTCAATTCACGCTCTGTACAAATTCATGCACTGCATGCATGCCACCGCTACCGGAATTTTGAATCATCTATTTACTTTGACTGGACTTGAGATTTACATACAGGTACATTGGTTACCTCATCAAGATTTGGACCCTGATTCAAAGTATATTTTGTAAAATATACAAGCGATTACCGGCAATAATTAGATGTACGAAAGTCAAACTTGTTCATTCTCAGACTCAGCTCAGCTCAGAAAGACGAAACTGAATCGTTCGCGTACGTAAAAACGTAGTAGTCCCGTAGACTCATCTTCGTGTCCGTTTGTTGCAACACTTGAACATTCTCTAACTGAGTCTAGACTAGGTCCAAGTCACCCTAACCCTTGCTAACGTTAGCTCTCTTGATCTCGATCTCAAGCTCGATCTATCCTACACCTTTCTGATCATCAAACATGAATTTTGACAATAAAACTAGTACACCTAAAGCTAAGCAGACAATTTCACTGAGAGTGAGAAGGGGAAGGAGAGGACCTTATAATTATTCTTCACGAAAAGGAAATGTGTCCAACGTGAGTGTGACGTCTGAAAAGGAGCTGGATCAAGTTCAACTTCCAGAACAAATGAAGAACTTGCTGGAACCCAGCCAAAATCAAAGCTTGGAAGGAGACAAAAGAAAGACATGTGGTAAGTTCCGAATTCAGATTATCTCATGAACACAGACCCCTACTTTAATTTACTTAGACTACTTATGATTAGCCTAGATCTAGTAGTACAGTTACAATTTACATGATGAATCTGATGAATTGGTACATACCTGACTAGACCGAATTTTCCGTCTCTTTCGTTCGTTTAGCCTCTTATTGGGGTAGGGTCGGCCGGCTCTCTCTTTAGAGACGGAAACCGTTTAATCACATGTCCTTGCTAACGCCACGACCAACTCTGGTCGTAGCGTTTTGCCCCCAAAATCCCCCTAAATGTCATTTTACCTCGTGTATATCCAAATGTAAATTAGGCCTAGGGTATAATAATTCGGTTCCACTTACTAACTTGCTTGAAATAATCCGTTTAATGGTCCCTTTTAAGGAAATTATGGGTCTAAATTGACAGCCGTGTTGAAAATCTTGCAAGTCGTGTTAAACTCTCGCTGCCGGAGTCATCTAAATCAATATCATCCCTTCTAGTCTACGCCGAAGGCAAAATGATTATGAAAGAAAAACTGTGATAACGCCATTACGAACGTGTAGATTGCGCACAGTTTTTCCTTCATAATCATTTTGCCTTCGGCGTAGACTAGAAGGGATGAGATTGATTTAGATGACTCCGGCAGCGAGAGTTTAACACGACTTGCAAGATTTTCAACACGGCTGTCAATTTAGACCCATAATTTCCTTAAAAGGGACCATTACACGGATTATTTCAAGCAAGTTAGTAAGTGGAACCGAATTATTATACCCTAGGCCTAATTTACATTTGGATATACACGAGGTAAAATGACATTTAGGGGGATTTTGGGGGCAAAACGCTACGACCAGAGTTGGTCGTGGCGTTAGCAAGGACATGTGATTAAACGGTTTCCGTCTCTAAAGAGAGAGCCGGCCGACCCTACCCCAATAAGAGGCTAAACGAACGAAAGAGACGGAAAATTCGGTCTAATACCTGACTAGACCGAATTTTCTGTCTCTTTCGTTCGTTAGCCTCTTAATTGGGGTAGGGTCGGCCGGCTCTCTCTTTAGAGACGGAAACCGTTGATACACATTCCCTTGATAACGCCACGGCCATTTCAGGTCGTATTGTTATGTTATGCCCCCCAAATCCCCCAAAATGTCATTTTACCTCATGCATGTTATATTGTAAATTAGGCCTAGGCTATAATATATCAGTTCCACTTACCTACTTGAATGAAATAATCAGTTTAATGGTCCCTTTTTAGGAAATTATGGGTCAAAATCGAAATCCATGTTGAAAAAAGATTTACCTTAATTTAATTACACAGATTCTTCAGAGGCAGTCGGCGGTAACTGGTGGGATGTTCCTGAAAGCTTCACTCAATCTTCTAGTTCCAAAGTTGGTAAGTTCACTGAAAGTATGGTTATTTTATTCAGCGACTGGAGCTCCGCGTTAAGCTAGATCACCGGGACATGCCATTGAAACTTTTATTCCAACTAGTATTAATAGTAGTAATGTATTGTCTTCAATGATCAAGACCTACTGCTTTTAAAATATGCAATAGATCACACTCCTAAATGTCCTATTGAAACGCCAAATTGTAGTTATGATACATGTACAACAAGTATTGTCTTGATTTTTAGGTGTTTGTGGGTGGTGGATCATGTAGTATGAACCATGGTGGGGGGGGGGGGGGGGTCATGATATCTACATTCTCCGCTACACTACTCCCTCCCCCCCCCCCCCGAAAAATGAAAAAATCTGAAAATTAAGCTCTCCAAGAAAAAAATTATTGCTAACTTGCTATGGTGTCCTCAAAACCATTACACCATTCTCAATACAGTCAACCTTTCATGCATCACACTTCATCAAACGACCCCTCTCTTTATTGCCAAAGCCATTTCATAAGTCCTGGCCGACTGTGTTTTTTTCTTGAAATTCTCTCTTGGACCATTATGGATCATTCTACCTAATCTCCATTTGCAATACCCATACCAATCATGTGAAGTGCAATATGATGTGTATATAACACATAATTAGAAACTGTAGCTGTAACCTTTCAAGTTTGGCCTAATCACTTTGTCTTGTTTTGTATGATTTTCTTTGTGGATAGACGAGGGTTTTGATGATCCCGAACTATCAGTCACTGAGACCCAGTCAAGGAGTGCACATAAGAAAGGAGGTAAAGTTTCACACACACATCGCCAATACTTTTCAGCTCTTTAATTTAAAGCTAACTTAATATACAATGCAGGTGTTGTGTTATATGATTTAATAGTTGATGACATAGAATATATAACCACTTAATTGAGATTTTTTTTTCCCGCTATTTTATGCTTCAGAAATCAAATTACAGCCAATGTGCAAACATTTTTAAGTCGAAGCTATTTCATCAGTCTCAGCAAATTTAAGGCAAGTTTGACTGTGTAACAATGTTGTGTTAAGTCTTTAGAAAGTAATGATACAGTCACACTGACCATGTTTCATCTAAATTTTAAACATATCAATTGTTTTGCAGGAGCTGCAGAGGCAGTGGATACTGAGTGGTGGGATGCCCCTCCAACTCTCGTAGAGAGTAAGTACGAAATATGCTGAGTGATGCTTGTTTGGTACCCTTCAAGAATTTCATGTCTGTCACCCCACCCTCTTTTTAATCTACATGATCATTCTCTTCCATTTGAAGCGAATAACTTCACGGCAATTAATCTTGGAAGATTAGCTCATATTATAATGTTTAATGCATTCAGTTATGTGCAGTGCATAGTCATTTCAAGTATGTGTCAGGGATTGAAATTTGTTAATGTAATGCAGAGTGGCAAATCCGGGAGACTCCCGGAAAATTAGTCGATCCCCCGACACGTACCCAAAATCCACAATGATTCCACAAATCAAAAATCAGCTCTGGTCCTGTAAAGTATTAAATCTTCTCATTGAAAATCAGGTATCCTCTTTTTTATAGTCCTGTAAGTTATTAAGTGCACTGGCGTGTGGTAAAATCAATGTTTCCCTAACAATGATTTTGATAATCTTTGCTGTAATATTGATTTCAACTTAATATGCATGTGTATTGAACAAATAAGTCACAAAGTGATTAACTGGTATAATTTTCTCAAGGCTCAACAAACTTGCAAAAATTTGGCTGGGGCAAGTGCAATCACTGCAGATAAAGTCAGTTTCAAAAAAGCAAAATGTTGAGATGAGTATCTATTAAAAGGAATAAAGGCATGATGAGGATTAAAGAACAATCATCTGACATAACTTCATTGAAACATTCAATTACAATTATTTTTGACTTTATAAAGAAATTTATATTTCTCCTGTTTTCTCCTTTCAGATGTGAGAGATGCTGATCCACCAGGTGAATGGATGGCCAATGCTGTCACTGCTATGTCCACGGACAACAATGAAGAGGAAAAGGAAGAGGATGGGGATGACATACATTTTGATGTTCTTGGTGATGACTGGTTCGATGCTGAGGAGAGCTTTGAGGACATTCCTGCATCATCAGATGATTCACCATTTGATAGCAAACCATTGTATGAAGGAGCCCCATTGACCCTTGCAGAGAGCATGCTTCTTATTTTAACCTTAGGGTTGAGGCATAGCTTAACAGGGTCATGTCTTGTTGACATTTTAACTCTTGTGTGCCTGCATTGCAAACACCCAAACCTGTGCAAGACTACCCTTCATTTGTTTAAGAAATATTTCTCTAACTTAAAGATGCCCCTTGTATTTCACCAGTTTTGTTCAGTTTGTGGTTTCCTTTTAAATAAACAACAAAACAGCTGTCCATGTTGTCACAAACAAATTACAAGTAAGAAAGACAAGACATATTTCATTGAAATCCCCATTTTGGCACAGATACAAGCTTTGTTTCAACAAAAAGACTTTAGTGGTGATCTGCAACACAGATTTCATAGAAAAAATGATGGTACGATTAGAGATATATATGATGGTCTCTTGTACAAGAAGTTTTCACAACCTGGTGGACTTCTACAAAACCCCAATAATATTTCATTTATGTGGAATACTGATGGCGTTCCAATTTTTAAGTCCTCAAAATTTCAAATTTGGCCCCTTTATTTTTTAATCAACGAATTGCCCCCAACTAAAAGATTTCTGAAAGAAAAAATGGTGATAGCAGGTTTGTGGTATGGTGAAGGTAAGCCACACATGAATACTTTTTTGAAACCTTTTCATACATCATTGCAAGACTTATCATCTGGAGTTAATATCTGTAATTACCTGGGAATGGAACAAAAGGTTAAGGGCATTTTATTGTGTGGGACATGTGATATGCCTGCAAAATGCTCGGTCCTCAATATGACCCAATTTAATGGGTTATATGGATGCCCCAAATGCACCCAACCAGGGGAAGTCATAAGTGTTGGAAGAGGGCATGCAAGAGTGTTCCCTTGTGATTTGACCACATTAGATGACAGCAAAAGAACACATGACCAAACAAAAATGTGCGCAGAGCAGGCTTTTCAGATGGGAAAACCAATACTCGGAATAAAAGGTCCATCCTGGTTTTTGTACCATATGCCTGATTTGATAAATGGTACAGCTATTGACTGGATGCACCAGGTTCTTCTTGGAATAGTTAGAAGGCTTTTAAAACTTTGGTTTGATAGCAGCCATTCCAGTCAACCTTATAGTATATCCCACTTACTTTCTGCTGCAGATGCCCGTTTGAAGAATCTGAAACCTCCAAATTTCATTGGTCGAGTACCAAGAAGTATTAGGGATCACAGAAAATACTGGAAGGCATCAGAGTGTCGGTCATGGCTCTTCTACTACTCCCTACCAGTATTATCTGGTTTACTCCTTGACATGTATTTTCAGCATTATTTGCTTTTGGTGGAGGCTGTGTATTTACTTAATGTAGATTCCATTTCCCACGAAACTATCGATCACTGTGAGCAAGTTTTACAACATTTTTGTATGATGCATGAAACCTTATATTCCAAAAGTGAGATGACATCAAATATTCACCAACTGCTTCATCTATGTGATGTTGTCAGAAATCTTGGTCCCCTTTGGGTTTATTCATGTTTTACCTTTGAATCGATTAATGGAGAATTATTGTCTTTGTTTCATGGTACACAAAATGTTGATATGCAAATTGCTAACAGTGTGGCAATTTTCTTGAAGTATCCATTGCTTGTGCAAGATTTGAAACTGGATTCTGAAGTTGGAAAGTTTTTCTCTAGAATGAGATTCTCCTCACACAAATACAAGAAAGGTAAGCATATGTTTCATGATTACTATATTCTTGGTGTCACTAAGAAATACACCCTAAAAAGAATGGAACAAACTGTAATACGGAGACTAGTCGGCCATGCAGTCTGCCGTGAGGTTCAATCTTTCTTAAGAGTAATGTGGGATAGCACGGTAATATGTTCAAAAGAATATACTTTGGCCTACCAGCGAAATTCATACACTGTTATGTTTTATCAGGATGAAACCTTATCATTTGGTCGTGTTCATAAATACATAGAATTAACCCCTTCAGCTCCTTGTTCATGTGATGGTATCTGTTCATGTTCAATATATATTGCCCTTATTGAGAAGTTCCAGGTTGTAGATTTTCACCTATCAAATGATGACATGACATCTGCTAAAGTAAGTCACCTTGTTCCTTGCAGAAAAGATGGCTTTGAATTAGTAGCAGTTGAAATAAAGGATATAATTGAATTATGTGTTTTCATGGAGATTGATGATTGTGATTATTTGTATGTCGCTAAACGCCCCAATCAAGTAGAGAGAGATTAGCATGATCATCAGTTGGCATCTGTATACAAAGGTGTTCGGACGCTTTAAGGCTAAGACTTATTTTGCCATACCTCTTTGTTTTATAAGCTATTTATAAGCTACATAAAAACGTGAGTATTATTATTATTATGTATTGTGTTCATTACACTCTGTATATAATTGTATTGTGACTTGTCAAACCCTGAGTAGTGGTTGATTGGGTAACTCAATTGAATGCATGGTCTTTGTGAAGTGCTTACATACAAATGATTCCATTCACCCATCATGAATAATTGTATTTCAAAAGGCAGAATGTGAAATTGCATAAAATGCCTATAAAATCTCTTAAATGTAACTTTATGTCAGCTGACATTTGCAGCAATAATTATTGTGAGAGCACTGAATAATCAAATCCATGGATACATTCTGTAAGATATAAAGTAAACTTGGTTCCTGGAAACCATCATTTTGTTTCTCTTTTGTACGAGTCTCGAGAAATGTGTGCGACTTGATCATGTACATGTAACAACTTTTCCCCTCTTTATTGTACATAACTTATTGAAGAGTACTACTTGAAATGCAGATGCTTAGTATGCTTTCTAAAAGACTGGTAAGCTTAATTGCAATTAACTTCTCAAATTGTAGAATTGGTTTGCGAGTTGCGACGTGCCAGCTTGCAGGCGTGCAGTAGGTTCCATGTAAACAGTCGACTTTAAAATAGCAGGCTTGCAAGATTTCAGTAAACTTTGCAAGCTTTCTGGCATGCAGTAGGTTTCATGACCAATCTTGCAAGCCTACAAGCTTGCAGCCGTTTTTAAAATAGCGTGTTAGCCTGCAAGCCTTGCAGGCTTGCAAGATTTCAGTAAACTTTGCAAGCTTTCTGGCATGCAGTAGGTTTCATGACCAATCTTGCAAGCCTACAAGCTTGCAGCCGTTTTTAAAATAGCGTGTTAGCCTGCAAGGCTTGCAGGCTTGCAAGATTTCCGTAAACTTTGCAAGCTTTCTGGCGTGCAGTAGGTTCCATGACCAATCTTGCAAGCCTGCAAGCTGCAAATGGACTTTAAAATAGCTTGCAGGCATGCAGCATTGGTCCTCGCATGCATGCAGCAGGATAGGGCAGAAATTTAAAGCGAGTTTATAGCGAGCAATAAGCGAGCGTGTACAGTGCGCTAGCTAGCGATTGCTTATTAGGATAGCCACTAGCTAGTCACTAGCTTTCACTAGCTAGTCGGTAACTGCCGGCATGCCTAAATTTCTGTAAGGGAGGGCACCAAATGACCTTTTTAATGTTAAAAAGGGGAGATTTCTTTCTGAAACTTTTTTTTTTTTAAATGGAGTGTTGAATTAAACAGCAGACCTTTCAACAAGTTGATTTGTAATTGAAAAAAAGTGAAAATAGTTATAATATGATTGACAAGTGAAAGGCATATATCCTAGGGCTTGATGGTTGTAATTGATATCACGTGTAGTAGTCATGAAAAGAATTGAGAAATTTATGGTCAGTATCATAAAGTGTTTTGTGGTTATTAGATGTACTGTATACGTACGACGTACAGTACTAAATTTATAATTTCAAAGTTAATACCATCAGTTCAGAGCCAAAAGGGCATTTAACCTGTGTACATTTATGACTTAATGCCATCTTGACGTCAAACTGACAATATATTCATATTTTGTAGGTTTCTAGATACCCACACGGTTTACAACCCACCCAGTCTACATACAGTGTACATGTACATGTAAACCTAAACGACTCAGTAGCTGTATTTTATTACATGAAAACAAAGTCATGGTGTCTTAAAATTCATAACCAGAAGGCTGTCTCCTGTTTATAATTGGAACTACTTAAACTCCATTATCAATTCCCTGCCAGGTTTGTTCCAACACCCAATAACAATTCAGAGACATGTTAAAATATAAGTGATATGTTCACACTTCATGCGACAGTCCATTAACTTTAAATTTAGTTTGTGGTTTTAAAATCCAAAAATTGTCTTGTACTCAGTGACTTTACGGATCCACTCGTGGTTACAAAACTTACTCAAAGTTACGAAACAACAAATCTTAAAGGGATCTGGTAACTTTGTCTCAGATTCTGAAACAGAATCTTGGATTTAGCTCATGCTGCAATGATAATTATAAACCTTTAGGTCAGTCAGGAACCCTGTGACTTTTACAAGCTGATCACCTGTCTGATTATCAAGATATTTATGATTGAAAATCGAAACCAAATTTTGCGTTTGCCAAACGGTTTTCATAACACTACGGTCTATTGGGGGAAATGAGTACGGTATGGTAAAAACGGTCACTCAAAGATTTTAACTTTTTTGAGGCACTTCTTGATCATTTTGAAGCGCGATTTTGTTGGGCTTCAATATTACACCATATCGCAGACACTGATACATGTAGGGCCGTGTATCTCAGATTTAACATTGTTAAACGATGCCTTTAAGGTTAGCGCGATAACTACGAGCAGTGAGGGTCCTCACTTGAAGTTATGTGCAGAGTGGATATATCATATTTAAAACAAAATATTGTTCCTCAGTATGTTTAACAGGGCCTCATGGAAGACCACCATTATTGCTGATAATGAGTCACCCTATATCAGAAATAAATAAATAAATAAGTAACTTTGGGTTATGTCAGCTTGAAAAGAATGCTGTCCCGGCTTGTACACGTAGTTAGCTTTGAATACTTATTGTTTCAGTTCCGTGTATTAAAGACCTCATCCTTGTTTAAAACTTAAAGTTTAAAACGGAGGCAGTCCTGTGTGAACGTAGCCATAGAAGGTTAGAGTACCGGTATAGCCTGTAACAAAGTAGCCAGACTGATGACTTCATTCCAACAAGTTCCTTCTTGTAGCAAGATCAGATCAGTTCATTTCAACCAGATTAGTATCCATTTCAGCCAATTCAGTCCCAATGTTTTTGTCTCAAACTGCCACTTCCTTGCTCATACTGAACCCCACCCTGTAGAAATGTTATGTAAGCTGATTTGACATTTAGCTGGTTTTCACACCAAATATTTTTTTTTTTTTTTTTTTGTAGGTTCCTGAGTGACGTTTTTGGGGTCTGTATGCCTGGGACATCTCACTGCATTTTACAATATTTGCCGTTACAAAAGTCATGTGAAGGATATTTGGTCGAACATACAAAATTAATGGCATTGTTTCTTTTAAGAATGTAAGAATTTATTCTTTTAATAATGAGTTCCTTTTCTGAGCGATATTCTTTCAAAGGAAATGTTCTTGAAGTAAAGCAAACCTGCAGAAATACATGTACAGAAAATTCTCTCTATCAGGATTTTTTTCCTTTATATTTTTCTCTTTGAGTTTGAACAGGATGTCATGTTCCATGCATGTATGACTGAAGTCTGAAGACCTACATTAGTCAGAGCTAAAGTCACTCCAATGGTTTTAAAAGGACTTTCAGAAGCAGTAAAGATCTTGTTAGAATTTGAAATCAAACAGAAATTATAGCCTGAATGTATGCAATTGAATATTGATAGTTTGACTTTGGATTATTTCACTTATTTTACGATCAAATACCAAATTAAACTCAGGATTTGTGCAGAGATGGGTTAAAGTCAATCATCATTGTGCTGTTAGTATGGACTCTGGAGGAAATTAACACCTAGTTCCTGATTGATAACCTTTGGCTTGTAAAGGTGACATATAATTATTGATATCAGAAGTAAATCACTGAGAAAGTATTTCCCAATAAACTTCTATTTTTACTTTTTAGTATTGAAAATGAAACCCAAACTGCATGTTACTTAATAAGATATTAGCATCGTCCAATAACCTAATTGCTGAGTATGCCAACTAGCAGCCTACATTTCCTAGGAGGAAATACTGTTTTGGCTATAAATGCAAAGTCTAGGTATCTTGAGTTCCACGTTTGAGATTCTGATGAAGCTGTGGGGTTAAACTTTATAGGCCATCAGGAAGACTGTCTTATGAGGATATTATGGGTATCAGATTCTCTGTGATATGTAGGTTATAGTTTGAATGGTACCCTTAAAGCTTTTGAGGAGGAGGGATTGGTTGAAGAAGGGGAGGGGTAGAGGAGGGAGTTAGGAGGAGGAGAGGAGGACAAGGAGGAGAAGGAGTGGGGTGGAAGAGGGGAGGATTAGTGAGAAAGAGGAAGGGGAGGAATATGAAGTGGTGAAGTTGAAGGTTGATGGTGCTTTTATAGGAATTACATGAAGGTAGTATTACAGATCAGATCGTACTTTCCCATGCTCTTGTAAATCATTTTGTTTAAATACCATTAAATAATACAGCATCAGTGAGAGATAGATGAAACGTGTAGCGTTTGGTAAAAGGTAGCATTGGTCCTGAGAAGTACATGTAGGTAACAATATCAACATAATTATGTGTGAAAGGTAAAAGAGATGAAATTAATTTGAATTTCAACAAATATTTCATTTCAATTTGTTAAACAGAAAAGTTGTTGTCCTTCAACATGTTCTTGAAGTTGAAACTGCAAACTTTCCTTGAATTTGGATTATTGTTTTATGATGCTGGTGCTTTATAAAACAATTAATATTTTTAACTTGCAACTCAGTTTAGACGTATAACCTTGTTAGATCAAGGAATAACTCCTTCGTTAGATACCGTACATGTAGATAAAGGTTGTTTTGAGGAAAAGATGTTTTCACTACCCAATGCCAGATTCAGGGTAAAACAACTGATGTGCATGACCTGTCAAACAGGATAGAACTTACTTCCTCTCAATTGTTGACAATGAATGGTCCTTTATGTGAGGTATACATAATCAAACAGTGTGCAAGAAGATTTGTACGTTGACATTATACTGCTAATTATGAAACAAGTCTGAAATCAGTATTAAAAAGAAGTGAATTGAATTTCGAGTTTGAAGGATTTAAGCCCACATTTTCAGCTATGGACTCCAACTATCAGCAATAAATGCATACAGGGACACCCCCCCCCCCCCCTCCTCATCGATTGCCTTTTATTAGGATGACAACAGAAGTCTTGAGGGTTCTTTTTGTTCAACAGTTGTATGGTACAAGACACACCTCGCTAAGCTTTATTTATTGTGATGTAAACATCTTTTGACTGGGGTAGGATCAGGTAATCAATAATCCGCAAAGTTTTTCAAGTATTCAACAATAGTGACCAGTCCTAATTCTGAAGTCTTTGAAAGTTTGAATGATGATTTGAAATGTTCTTTTGCAGTTGTTTATTTGTGTACTATCATCTTTTGAATTATTAGATATTCATGTCCCTATGTATTTCACCACTCTTAATTAGTACATTCCCAAGAAAATTGCTTTTAAATTATTGAGTTTTACTTTTTACTCAAGAAATAACAAAAAATACACTCTAAGATACATGGATCGCTTTACTGTTTCTGTATTTGTTTACTGCTTTGCTAACTGCTTGATCTCGATTCCTTAAACTTGGTATTGTTAATACAAATATCAGAAGTAGGGAAAGTTGTGAATATGTTAAGTTGGAAAGGTACTAAAATGTAAAGTACATGTATTGTTAAACTTATTAATTGATTTAAGTTCATCACACTGTTGATCACTTCCCCCACACTCGCTATACCCATACATGAAAGTTAGAACATGCAGACAAGCATGCACTCTTGAAACATACTCTGGTACATTACATGAATGTACTTGCATGTATAAACAACTTGAGCATTCCATATGGGCCACTCAAATATAGGACACATATCATCCGCCATGATGTCTGCGCTAATTGTTTTTATCATGATGCCTAGAAGGCCCTAGATAAACATTAAAAGGCCAAACGCAAGACTAGTGCCTTGCCTCGTTCATTTATCATTGCACGAGGATATAACATTTGAGCTGCTTCGATCGTCTGCGAGTGATTATTGATTACATTAGTTTATACAGAAGGCACATGTGATCTCTCTGATGTTTGAGGAGCCTGTGTTTGTTGTTGTAATGACGTCTGTGGTCTAGATCTTTGCCAAGAACATGGCATTGAGAGAAAGATGGTGATTGAATCGTAAAGATTAATGATGATGATTGCGTATGACTGCATTATGAGGATATTTGATTTAGTTTCACAGTGATAATGGTTGCTATTTGGCTGATGGAATCATGCAGATACATGTAGTATGCATTGTATGATAATTAGGATGATGTTAAAAAGAAGAATAAAATGCAAATCTAGAATTACAAAATCTTTGCTTTCCACAATATCCATATTTTAAACCTTGACCTGGGATAGTGGGGGTTTATGCAAATATATTACCACCAATTGCCATTATTCACAGATTACATTTCAAATGTACAATTTTTGTAAATCAGAGCCAGAAATTTTCATTGAACATAGCTAACTACAGCATGATTTCTTTTTTGTGATGTGTTAACTTTTTCTTTAATACAGGGATTGACATTTGATTTTGGTTAATTTGTACATTTTGAATAGAAAAAAATTTGGTAAAATCTTACTATAAAGTTTTGTTTCTAGGCAAGAAAGTATTACCGGTACTTGTATTAAGAATTTTTAATTCAATTCAACTTAATCCAATTCAATTTGATTCAATTCAGTTGATGTATTTCATACAAATTTCCATCCATTAAATATATAGGCCTATATTAATACTGTAAGTATGGAGGATCTAACGCTCAAAAAGTTGAGATTAGAGGAGAATCTGTAGCATAAATGACAATTGATGTGAATGTGTATTTCTTGTTTCATCTTTTGCAGGCATGAGGAAGACATGTACCGGGTGATCATCACAAACTATGAGGAGAGACAGAAGGAGGTGATGATGGAGAACCAAGTCTTGAGGGAGTCTCTTAGCAACATGCAACAAGAACTGGTCAACCTCCTCAACAGACAAGCTGGCGAAGGAGGAGGAGGGGGAGGAGGAGGAAGAGGAGGAAGCCAAAACAATGTGAGTATAAGGAATGATGATGCAATGTTTACTCTTTATTTTATCTTTTTCAAAGATATAGGGTTAGGGTGAGGGTTGCGATAGACCTGTTAAAAATGTGTATGCACACTTCTTGAAAAAAGGTTTCCCTTGACATCTCAAAAGCTAGCTATATAGGCTTGCCAGACATAGCAACAGTTTATGTGTGCAAAGTGGATTGCATCGATAGTGATGTCATCATGTGTAGCAGGGGAATGAAATATGTTAATTTCTTGTATAAGAATGAGATGAAAATCAAAGTTACACATGTGTATTCAGTTTTACTATATAAAGTGTACATGTAACACTGGGAACCTTACATAGAAATTAATAAGCTAGCATGGCGGTGCTGGTACATTTTGGCAGAGGTGAATAAAGGCCTAAAAGAAAATACCCTACTTTGGTTGAGGATTGAGAGGTATTATATTACTTTTTGACATGGTCTCCAAATTTCCCTGGCACAATGCTTAGGAGCTTGGCATAGGTGCATGAGTCATATTGTAAATATTGGTTCCGCGATAATCAGATGACCCTCTATTTTTGTCCCTCTCAATTTGCTTCTCACATCTCTCTCTCTCTCTCATTCTCTCTCTCTCTCCCTCTCTCTCTCTCTCTCCCTCTCTCTTTCTCTCTCTCTCTTTCTCTCTATCTCTATCTCTCTCAGTCTTTCTCTATCTCTCTGTCTTTCTTTATCTCTCTCAGTCTTTCTCTATCTCTCTCGGTCTTTCTCTATCTCTCTCAGTCTTTCTCTTGCCCCATGTCTCTCCCTCAGTTTAACAGATTTCCGTCTTTACCTTGTACTTGATATTTGCCCAGCAATTATTTGAAGAGATTTCTTAGCTGCTTCCACAGTACTCATGTTTCTGTCCAATATCTACAGTTTAATAGCCTTTTCTCTATTTCTCAATTATCCTGCTCCAAATAGACTTATTGCCTCTGCTATTTTGTCTTTGTAGATCCAAGCTGAATAGCCTAAAAGCTCCTACATGTATGAAGCTTATGGTCAGAGAATAACTGTTTGTGAAGGCTAACATTGTGCCATTTTTGTCAAATGTTAAGGTTTTTTTTAAACAGTTGCCATTTTTGTAGGAGTAAGGATTGGTCATAGGATGTCATTTATTCACATTCTGATCCTCTCTAGGAAATAGAAATTAAGTAGAAGGGAAGTAGTTGTGGAAATATGTAAGAAATATTCTGCCAAAAGTAGCCAGCATGAGGGGGAGAGGACTTACACTGTATATCACCCTGAAGGAGTGGACAGGTTTAGATCATATTCAGGGTTAGATAGACTATTCTGGAATACATCATTCAATGTCCTCTCATTTTATCCATTTGACATTAATGATCTTGCATGGAGCTAAGATTATACAGATGCTAGTGGGCAATTATAATACTCCTAGAAATCTTGTAATCATTGCATCAAGGTACAAATTACTGTTCAAATGCATGTAAAGAAAATGTTAGGTGTATATGTATAGATAATAAGGGAGGTACATGGTCATAACATGTTTTCATACATGATACAGGTGCAAAGACTTATTGCACTCATTTATACTGAATTAAAAAATATACAAATGCTTGTAAACATAGACAAATGAGAAAGTGTAACGGTTTAAAAACAGGTGATATGGAGTGTCCCAAGACAATTAGATATTGATGGGGATTCCAGATTTTATAATATTGTATGAATCATTTAATGTTGCGAATTTGACAGAGAGGGAAACTTCCAAATACCTCAATGGTATACATTGAAAACATTTAGGGTAGACAATTTAAAGTCTGCCAGACAGCAACGGTGTGACACTTCCATGAATGTAGACCTAGTTTTGACAGGAGGAAGATATATGTGTGCCATGAGCTTGATAGAGAAAGGAAATGAGGAAGATGTGAAGATTAATATGTCTGCTTAATAATCCCCCAGTGAGCTCTCAAATGCTTCAGAAAAGATTGTATTAGTCAGCCATCTTTGTCAGAATATTTCCAGGAGTATGAGGGTGGTCTGCATATATGCCCCAGACTCATGTTAAAGGGAGATGTTAAAATGTTCTGAAATTTGTCCATAAAATGAGATACCCAGAAGTTAGAAGAAAATATAGATTTGTTTTGGGAACTAATACCTCAGTCCCCCCCCCCCCCCCCCACCCACTAGATCAACTCAACATTGACTGATAATCAACAAAATCTTGGCTATCTAGAGGTAATTTGAATTCAGTTTCATGACTATCTTGTCGGTGTAACTAGGATATGAGCATGATCAAATAGGGAATATAAAATGGGGGCATGAATTTGACACTTTGTTCAGTAAAACGGTATGTTGCAATATTTGTGCATGCCATTATCTATCAATCAAGAGAGTCATATGCAGCCAAATGCCAACAATTTTGTCAGAATATTACATTCGATCATTCCCCCTACTTTAAAGGTCATACAATTTTGCTTCTTTCTATTCCCGCCAGAAATTAAGTGAATTGATAATCTTAAAATGTCCAAGGAACTTCCTTCACATCTTAAATGTAAGCTTAGCTTTTCTTAGGACATCCCGATTATTTAAGTGAATATCCATCACTGCTGGAATTGAAAAATGATTTCCTGTAACCCACACTCTAAGACCTTTAACCATGAACATTCTGACATGCCCATTCATGTCCCAAGTACATTTTTGATGACGCACGGCACTCACTATGCAAACTCAATCAACAGGTTGGCATGATCAATGTATCTGTCTCATTAGAGTGAGTGCAAAAAGGAAGTAACTACAGATCCTAACAATTAGCAGAAGCTGTTATGCTTCTATTTTTAGTTTTTTGCAGTTACAGACAAGGATTGATTTGTAATAAATGGGTAAAAACAAATTATAGAACTAATTAACTATCATACTGTTGGTCAAATTTATTGGTAGTATTTCTTTTCTACTACGGAATTCACCAACTACGAAGCGTATTTAATATACTTGATTATTTAATTTCATTTACACTATATATACAGTGTTTATACATGTAAATATAACAAGATCATTATTATAAAGACTTTGATTAGATAAGACATGGACATAGAAAGAGTAGGTCCATAAATAATCCAACACCTAGAAAAACCCTACTGTACTAGACCTAAATATTCCCTAATTATTTCCTGGAACCCCTACCCCTCCCCCCTCTCTCGAATTTGTCTTTAGTAAATTAATTTGTAATTGTGCACAAAGACTAAAAATCAGAAATCAAATCAACTTGGCCCATTCTACAAGTTCAATTTATTGAGAATTGTACATCTTGCCATTGCTTTGTAATGTGAAGAAATGAATGAAAATCATCATGCTCTTTGAAAATACTTAGTCACTCATCTTTTCTCTCTGTTTTCCAGAGGCAAGGGTACATCTCGGACAGCGAGTTTGGGGACACGAGATCCATTGAATCCTCCATCAGCGAGCTCTCAACGGGCCACTTCCAAATGCCGTTTGAGATGGTACGGGAGGGCATCGAGACGAGCCTGAGACAGAAATGGCAGAAGCTTCGGGATCACATCCAGCAGATTGAGAAGGAGAACAGGGAGAACCAGGAGGGAGGAGGAGGAGGGGGAGGAGGGAGCGGTAAAGATGGTACAGGAAGCGCTGGAGAGGATGGGAAGAGTGGAGAAGGGGGAGGTGGAGGTGGGGGCTCAGGTCCTAAGGATGCGGAGATAGAGAACCTGAGGAGAAAGTTGGAGACCTATCATGATATCATCGTACAACAGGAGCAGGTCTTACAGGTATTTCACAGTCCTGATCTAATTCCTAGTTGTTTTTAGATGTTGATGTTCTTTATATTTTGTTAGGCTTGCAGTTTACTTTTGCTACCCATTTCCAACAAGTTGATTTTACGTATTGACCTCATGGCATTTCAAATATTCAGGCAATACAAATGTGATTTTGTATTTGAGTTATCGACAATAAGGAAAATGCAAATTGAATGTCAATCACAATTAAATGATATATTATTTCTAATTTCAATAAAATATTGAATTGTGTTAAAATTGTTTTTATTGGTAATGAGATCTTGACACATCTTTATATTATAGTATAAAGCACTTTCACTGTAGTTATTTGTACTCTGTTGGCTTTACTTGCTTTCAGTCTTTTTCACCTTTACAGTTGTTCAGCATGAATTGTTACTGTTTTGAAGTTGGCTTATTTTCTGTTGTAAGTTTTTTGTAGAGACAAATGTTGTTTGATTTTGGTTGATTGAATTATTTGTGTACATGCCTGGTTGTTGTAGTGATAGACATTGCATGCCATTTCTTACCACCAGGCCGTACAAGAAACCACTATGGACGGTGACTTCCTAGGTTTCATCAGGGAGTCCACAATGCTAGATGAGAAGGAGAATCTAGCCACCGAACAAAATAGGTTGTACGGCATGAAACACAACTTTGCAAAGGAGCAGAGAAATTTCACTGATGCCGCGATTAGATTGGGAGAGGAGGTAACCATGGACTACAATACACATACCATCATTTTCTCTATATACTCCCTGCATATCAGCTGTTACATGTGAAACATATTCTCTGTTCAGAGCCAGAAGAGCGTTAGATCTGTGTTAAATTTCATGATTTAATACCCTTCTGGCTCCAAACAGACAATATGTGGATTGCTTCTTTTAACAAAGTGTACATCAAGTCTAGGAATGCATGCATTGGTATTTAAATCTTTATCTTTTCCATCTTGTTACCTCTTCCTCTTTTCCAGTTTTCCTTTTTTTGAGGTGATGTTCTCTCTATCTCTATAGGCGTATCTCGATTCTCTTGCCCTACATGTATCTCTCTCTTTCTTATCTCTCCATCTCTCTTTCTTCATTCTCCCTTTCTTTCCTCTAATATTCTCCCCATCTTTTCTCCTGCATCATTTTGGTTGTTCTTCCTGTACTCATTAATTTTTTTTTTATTCATCTCTTGCTCTTTTGAAAAACTACTGACTATGTTTTTCTGTCACTCCATCAAATCATGGTTGGAGAGCTCTCCTGCTCTATTTTCTATATTTCATTTATGTATAAATATATATATAGGTGCATCCATTTCTTTCTCAATTGTCTTGCCCAACATGTTTATCTCTCTCTTCTTATCTCTCCATCTCTCTTTCTCTTTATAATCTCCCTGTCTTTCCTCGTATTCTCCCTCATCTTTCCTTCTGCATCATTTTGGTTGTCCTTGATGTAATCATTCATTCCTTTATCTTTATTTCTTGCTCATTTTTAAACTACTGACTTTGCTTTTCTGTCACTCCATCAAAATCATGCTACTGTATCAAGAGCTCTCTTGCTCTATCTCCTTTATTCCAATCCTCCCTCATACTCGTCTTTCTGCCACTATTCCTCCATTTTAACCCAGCCGCCTTCCTCTCTCTCTCATCCTCACTCTATTCAGTCATGATTGCACCTGCCCTTTCCATAGAGTGTCTAATCAAGCTCAGCATCTAATCCTCTTCCAACAGAAATTAAAATAGCAATTATTAATACGTTTCTCAAAGGATCTGGCTGCTATTTCTCTTCAATTCAATTATTAACTTGATTATATTTTCTTGTTTTCATTATACTAACCATCATACATATTAATTTTCACCTGCATGCATTTACCTAAGGTGAGTGGTTTTATTGTAATGTTTGTGTACACCGTGCTTATAGTGTGACATTTATGTCTGCGGTTTACTCTTCAATGATTTGTGTGCTATTTTATGCAAATTCTCATTTTACATATAATTATGCAAGCCTTTTATCTTTTCATTCACTTTCATTTGTATCATTGTTTCTGCTTTCTGTTCATAGCAACTATATGAAATATTTTGCATATAGTGAGTGTTTATTCCATGTTCATTTGATACTTGCATGTATTAGAACAAGACAACTAAAAAAAATCAAACAAAATTAATTAATACCATACACCAAAATAGTTTATTTTAAAGACTTCAAAGGAAATTATTCGCATGTTTAATACATTATTTTCCCCTGTGAATAATCCATCTTTTACATTGTTTTTATTTTTAAAAAAAACGTAAGCAATGTTAATTTTTGCACCTTGATGTGACTATAAGAAAACTTCCAAGGTATGAAAAATGAGAATATGTCGGTGCTCTGAGTGCAGAATATACCTAGATTGTTTACTATATTTTGAAAGTCTAAGCAGTTCTTTGTCTTTTATCTTGATTTGCAGAGGAAGAAGTTTGAAGAGGAGAGGAGTTCATTCCTACAAGAGCAGCTGATGCTCACACCCTTGTCTTCCCATCATGCACCTCTACTAAGACCTCCGAGGTCAATCAACAAGGCTTCAAGTAAGTCCATCATTTTTCCCTATTATTAGAAACATATATTCAAGCCCAATGCTACCGTAACAGTAGTTTGCTACATGTACTTGAGAGTCTGTTTGGAAAGTTAGTGATCTGTAGGCAATCAGTGATGTATACGATGCATTTTCCTGGACCTGAAACTATGCAAGCAACCATTAATGATACCGGAATACATATATGATTTCCTGACTGAAACCTTGCACAAGGACCTATCACAAGTTGTTCCAATGTATGAATAACATTAACAACCTAGTGGATAGAAATTAATGTGGTTGCTATATATCATACTGCAATAATATATTCACAATGACCATGTAAAAATGCATGTATTCTATTTCTAATCCTTTCAAACTAAAAGGTACCATGCATACAAACAGTACAAAGATTCCTCTCAAGAGAATGATTAGAAACTGGATAACATGAATTAGATCATTAGATTTTGTATGAATTGAAGGTATGTTCATGTATATGTATATAATTACATGAAGATATATCTGTAGAGAATGCTGTAGTGAATATTGCATAAGAATAATGAAATATTGCAAAATCAGAAACTTTTTCGACATAAAACTTTCGCAAATTGTCAAGGATGGCCACTTTCACTGCCAGAAACTTTTTTGGAAATCTGAACCACTCCTGCAAGTTGCTAACGTTATATGCACGCAAAGTTACCTGGTTATACAGTATTCAATTTAATGTTAAATTTGATAGTTGCAACTCAAGTAACAGAAGCATGTATTCTAATCACTAATTCCATAGTATTGTCTTACAGGCCCCACCCTGAATCCAACCAGCCAACAACCCCCTAACCAGTCCACCCCACCCCCACACCACACCCCATCAGGACCCCAGAAGAGAGTCCAGACCCCATCCACAGTGGAGCTCTATCGGGCTCTCAAGCTATTACCAGAGGGAGGCAAATACCTTAATGTGTAAGTGATAGAGCAAAGGGGATAATGTTGCAACACGAGACGTAACCAAGAGTATATATTAACCTGCCCCTCTTTTATTTCTTATATTTTTCTTGTCTTTCTTAGTTTGCTTTTCTTGGTTTTCTTTGTCTCTTTTGTCAAAGGTATGCAGGAAGAACATGGAAACAAATTATCTATAATTTATTTTTTTGTTTTTATTTTTAGTATCAAATTGCCTTGAAGAATAAGATTATACAAGAAAATATTGGACAAGGTATGGCAAGATATTAGACAAGTAGAAAATGACTTTAATAGGGCTTTAATTACTTATTCAAGTTATCTTGGTTCTGAACCTAGCGCTGTGATTTCACAACCATTGATCTGACCACTGAGCTGCCATGCTTTTTCAGACATTTATGATGTAATTTGTGAATTTCATTCTGGTATCAAAGCTGGTTAAATATCTCGAACTTTAAATAACACTGATTTTTTTTTTCTCTTGGCCCTACAGCTCGAGGGAAAGCATTCATTCAATTGGAAGCCAAAGCCTTCTCTCAGATTCAGAGCTGTCGTGCCACTCTGGTGTTTCGACGCCCCGCTCGTCCAAAGCGTCGTCCATCATCACAGGGCGCCCTCTGTCTAGCCAGTCGGGTTACAGCAGCCACGGCAGCACGGACAGTCTCAACAAGGTGGGCACCAAGTCAAGACGCACCGAGGAACACAAGTACAACCTGAGAAAAACCATGGCTCAGAGGCAACGAAGAGCAGAAAAGGGTGCTCACAAGAAATGATGATGGTATAGACTTTATAGATCGCGACCCTTGTGGCCTTGCTCTTATACCGTGCCTGCTGCCTCTCTCTGTGATTTAAAAAGCAGTTGCTTATTATAGGTATACCCAGCGTTCTGCCTTAAAAGAGTTGGTCAAGACAGAATTGTTCTTGTATTCTCTGTAATCATCAAAGACATTGCTCGATTTGTGTAAATGCTGAAGAAGGTGTCAGTGCCTGGGTAATATAAAGCCCAAGATGCAGCAATAAACAAGAAAATTTTGAGAGAAAGTGCCCTTCAGATCCAGGCAGGTGCAACAGTTGCCTAGCTACCAGAATGCAAACAATGTATGCCATGTCTGTGCATGTCTTGTTCAAGCTCATGCAAGGTTCCTCTCTCTGTTGAGACATTAGGCAGTATTTGATTGGATGGATTAAAAAATAGTGTATCTTGGCTTATAGGGGAGATTTAATACCAGGTCAATGTTTGGTTCTTGAATAATATAACCAGCTGCTTTAATAGAGACTGTAGAGAGTATCTCCAACTGTCATGCAACCTGGAACACTTGTCAAGGGGAAGCCCCCTCAATTGATTCAGCATCAAGTACAAAGACTAACACCTGTTTATATGGAGACTAGTGCAGCAGCTCTAGGAGCCAACAGTGAAAATCCAACAGGAACATGTATGTCTAAAGACTCAAAGAGGACCTACCCTTCTGACTCTGCAATACACTAATTCAATGGGTTTTCCGCATGTCTAACGATCAGCATTGTACCAACCAACTAAACTTGATGCAGGATTTGACAGTGGTTCGTTGTGAAGAAAACATAGTTCATTCTGTGTTGTAATGTTCAGCTAAAGTACTATATTAGTACCTGACACATGTGCAATGGAAATACTAGCATCTGACTCACCCTTTATGTTTATAACTGTCTTTTGTGTTTGTTTTGTGATTCGTTTTGTAACTTTAAACTTTAAAGATTGGAGCTTCCTTTTAAATTAAACTAACTTGGTAGTAGATATAAACGAACATGTAATGTTCTTGAAATGGTTGCCTTGGTATTAGATATCATCTTGATTCTTGTGACAATTCCCAGAAATAGTTTTAACATACTTATAGTCAATTATCAAGCTTTTCATAGTGATTATAGACATTCTTGGTAAAAAAAAACAACTAAAATGTTGGTTTATAGGTTTAACTTGACCCCTCCCCCTAAGTAAGAAAGATAAATTTGTTAACATGATATTTGAACCCATGTATGCGTAACGCATGTTTGGAGCCAGTAGAACATTAAGTCTGTGTTTAAGTATTTGATTCAAAGACCTTCTGGCTCCAGAGAGATGATATAGATAGTTGGGAAATTATACCACCCCATTTCTATTTAAATTTAGGTGCTGAATGTCTTGAAACACATGATTTTGATTGAAAATTAATTTGTATTTGTTGATTTTTGTTTACAGTTGGTGATTTTGTTGTAAAGTTGTCTTTCATGTGAAAGTTCATCATTCAGTTTGTTTGCTGCCAGATTTCAATGTAATATCTGCTTGTAACATGCAAGATTCAAGCTAGTAAATGGCCCTGTGCCTTTCCTGATAATTAATACACAATTCTTATTTAATTTAATCAAGGAATATCTGTTTACAAGAGATATTTGAGTATGAAATTGCAGATAGGATATTTGAATTGGTCTAAAATTGTCATATACTTTAAGAGATGAACTCTGGTAATGTGTGAATTCATATGCCTTTTACAGTGTGAATATGATATATGAAAAATCAGCTATTTTTGGAATGTGCCTATAGAAATATTTGTAAATATCTGTGGTATAATATATTAATAGGTATATCTAATTTGAAGGAAAAAAGCAACAGTGTATACAACTATGAATAGTTATTAGATCAGATTCTCTTTATATTCTTTTGCCTACAAGTACATTTTGCTTTTCATTTGTTTTATCAACAGGTTAATTCTCATGATGTGTTGCATTTTCAAATAGAAAATATTCACATTTTAAACTATACTATTAAAAGTGCCTTAAAACTGTATGTGAAAAGAAACGTTCTAGATGGTCTTGGATAATCAGAACACCAGTCATTATTAAAATGGAATCTATCAATGTACTGATGCAGACTGGTAAATTGAGAATATTGAATACAGTATTTGAGAATGTTTGTGAATGTGTTATATTGAAGAAGATGGAGTACACAGAAATGATATGAAGAAAGTATTTATAATAGAATCATCTATTTAGTAGAGGGTGTATTTTGAGTTGAGGTAATTTATGGAAGGAATTGATATACATGGACATATATGTGAATACTGAATATTGTACATGTATTTATAAACTTATCTTGACTGTGTATGCTGAATGAATGTTTAGGTTATCCTAAACATAAGTTGGGTGAAAATACAGGGCATTGTTTGTCAAGCGATGACACATTTTGATATTTAATTCAAAGTGATTGCTGTGTACATGCCAGGATAGTGTAGTGCAAACTGGTCATTATCATTAAAACCAAAAATCCATGTGACTACGATACACTTTCAAATGTATAGGACAATCGGCTTCAGCTTCGCAGTCAATATGAGGATATCATTTGTATCCCGTGAAACATGCCCGATGTTCATTAATTTACCGAATAACTTATTTTGCCAAACGACTTTCATCTAATGAAGTATATATAACATGACTAAACATGATTAGGTATTTGATAATATTACCCTCATGTATTTTATTTTACTAATGTTAATAGTTTCAAAGAATGTCAAACTTCATATACAGAGCTGCCAACTAGTACGGATTTCCCGTAATTGGTACGGAAATTAACGACCATTACGGAATGTTGTCTCAAATTACGGATTTAAAAAAAAAAGATTTTTTTTTTTTCTTTTTTTTTTCTTTTTTTTTTTCTAACAAATTAAATATGATTTATCGTAGCGAGTGCTGTGAATAGAAGCCATTTTTCATGATAAACTGTGTTGTGATGACCTGAAATTCAATATTTAACATCTTTGTGTGAGTAAAATCACCCAAAATTTCAGATAATCATGCGTCCGCGCAGTGTTGGCGTGCCGTTTTTTTAGATTCATAGCGCCGCATAAGAAATTACTGATTTATACCCCAAATTACTGATTTTGAGCCTTGTGATTACTGATTTTCTGTTCTGGAGGTTGGCAGCTCTGCATATATATTGTAGTCATAATAAGGAAATGCTGTCACGATAACAATGGGTCAAAAGTTAACAACGGGTCAAATGTTGTATCCCTGTTTAAAAAACAAAATGTTTACTCTGTGTTAATGAAATACGTGGGGCTGTACTCTGCAAAGCAGAAGGGGTTAATAATGTTCGACTAATAACGGTTTATTGGTTTCTCCCTCCATATGAGAATGTGTGTACAAAATGATTGTTGGTTTAGTCATGTAGGATTCATGATCTGATAATCCAGTCTGAAAGATATTAAAGAGATGATTGGTACTACAACATTGAAGAATAGCAATGAATACAGATATTCTGAAGCTTTTTGCTTTACACTCATCAGAGTTATTTGCAAGAATGAACAGAAAGCCTAAATCGAATAATGTAAAAAGAAGCTGCTAGAAATCACAAGAAAGTAGATGTAATGCCAGCCGTTCATTCATGCCATTTACTCTGAATAGTGCAAGATAAAAAGCTTTAGTATGTCTGTATTTGTTGCTTTTCTTTGAAAGATATTAATTTTACATTGTAATATTCTTTCTCCTACCCCCTTGCCAGAGATAAGGAATGAGTGTTTTATGTGAATATTCACAAATGATAGTGCACTATTTAGATTTGCGGTGGTGATTGCTCACAAATAAAAACATTACAATTTTGGCTTTTAAAAATCTATATATGCATGATAAAATATGTTTGTTGATGTAAAGTAAGATTGCACAGCATGTATATATGCACTATTAATGGGGCACAACACAACACTTAGGCAAGAGAAGATTAAATTTTGTGAATTCAAGATTTTATATTTTTGAAATAATCATTTGAATTATAGACATACAATTAATCATACATGGATGTAAAATTAATAAGAAATACTGAAGTAAGGTGTATCTTTAATATCAGAGTGACCAACCAACGTTAAACCTTTGTGCATGCCGGCGGTCTGTACTATAATACTTCAAGGTCTCTACAAACAGATATAATTTATGCACACTTTAAATTTATTACACTCATATCTAACTTTTGATTTTTGAGAAGGGTGATTATTAAATATTTGTATTATGACTAAGGTAATTTAGTGATGGCAAACAATGCGGGAGTAGTGTGTATATTTTCCCAGCTGTGAGTAGTGTTTTTCCTTAATTAAAAATAACCTTTATTTTGATATAAAATCGGAAATATTTTGGAGTAGGACTAAGATTGTTATTGTACTTAGGTTACAAAGCAAGCCCACCTTTATAACTTAGGGGTTAGTGAATTCTGGTTTCGAATTTTCTTATCATTTTGATATTAACTTAGGGCTTGAATCGTTAACTGTTTGGTTTGAATGAATGATTTCTATATGAATTATGCATGAGAAAAAACACTAATTGTGTAATAATGTTATGATTTTCTTAAACCCTCGAAGCTTGTGTTTCATGTGCTTAGAGCTAGAAGGTTAATAACTTGTCTTATATACTTCAGTTGATTCCCTTCTAGCTCTGAGGGGGTAATATATGTAACGTAAAATATGTTGTCTTTCTGACTTATATTTCAGAATTGTTATGTGTCTTTCTCTGTTTCCATTCCAAAGAAAAATATCTCCTTATATGAAATACCACATATTAAATCTCACCTTAATTAAATGTAGGACAATGCTCTTTTGCTTGAATGGTAGGCCTTTTTGAGTACTGGCTATGGAAAAGGAAACTTGGTTAATACCCTAGTCACACAGCAAGACCGACGCCAAACTGCCGACAAACTGTACAAAAGAAAATGATGTATACGACCTGTATGCCTACAGCCAACAATCTGTCGGTTTGTAATCGGTCTAGCTTCGGTTTGGCAATGTGACCGAAGTATATAAATTCTTAATTAGATATGACTGCTGTGCAGTTTGTTAATCCTGCTTGTTTTGTGATGGTGTTAATGCGACGGTGCTCTTCATACTTAACTGGTAGCTCATAATTAAAAAACAGTGTGTGTTCTCAAGTTCCCTTCTCTACTATATGAGTCATTGTTATAAGTTTGTTGTCCGGACTGTCTGTATATTTTGATTTATACATTTTCAAAACATTTCTTTTGGTTCTGAAATAGCTACTATGTTTATCTGGAATTTAGAAGGTAGGATGGGGTAATAGCCTTAAAGATTTCTCAATTTGAGAGTATAGCAACGCATACAGATTTACTTTAAATTATTTTTTCGTCTTGCACTCATCCAAGTAAATGGCAAGAATTTTAGAAGTTGTCTGAAGTATAATTTAAGTTTAGTATTAATGATTGTATCATTTTCTGTAAAGAGGTTAAAACTTATGAAATGAAACTTGATTTGTGATACCTTGTTCATATGTGCAGCCTCAGCTCATCTGTTGCAATAGGTGGTTGCAGTTATTATTAATATTTTTTCCTTCAAAATTTCTCGATTAGATATGTTTTCGGTTGAAATGTCATAGACAAACTACATGTATTTAAATGTCTTGGTGCAGAGCGTGATTTATGCTAACGCCAAATGAAAAATCTGAATAAGTATATATTGTAGAATTGTAATGTGAATATTTAAAGAGCTACTTATTGCTTCCAGCATAAGAAGTTGATGAATAATTTGTCATGAATTGTTGCGATGGAAAGATTTTTAAACTGCTTGATATCAGAGAATTATATGGCATTGCACTTGATTTTTGCCTCTTGTGTATAAAGTGAATAAACTTATCATACTATTTTGTGTGTGTGAGAGTATGATGCTAATATTATATGTGCAGAATTCTAATAAAATTGCTCATTACATTATATCAGTGTCATATTGCAATATCTTCTTTTATTGAATTTGAATTGCTCTGCATGTATGCAATGAGAGCTCAAGAGGGTGGATGGTTAAGTAAGTTTGATAATTGATGGTGTTCATGGTGATGAAGATGATGGTGATGATAATAATGATTATTATAGGATCATCAGTGATATGGTATGACATTGGTGATAATGATGTTGATGATCATATTAAGATTCAGGGCAAAACATTGTGTCCGGACAGGTGCAATATTTCATAAACCTTTAAGACTAAATTATAAATGGCGGTTGATGATGCAAATCCCCATAATCTGAAAGCAGATAATATAGTGACAGCTCGCTTTATTTTTGTTGATGGTCTGCACCATCCCTCTCATACTGTACGGCCTGTATCGTTTTCCATGGGAAGGGGAATATATAGTCCCAGCAAAATCCTTCTTTTTTTTTCTTCTTTTTTTTGGTGCAAATTTCTTTAATCGGATGGTAGCAAAATGGCCGGGGGGGGGGGGGGAGGGCATACTTCAGTTAAATTTCAGCTGTTTAGCTATTAGTAGTGCATTCAATGCGCATGTGTAA
>JAVYIG010011100.1:0-63492 GCA_035222895.1 Strongylocentrotus droebachiensis
CCATCCTTCTCTCATCCATCCTTCTCTCATCCATCCTCCTCTCATCCATCCTCCTTTCATCCATCCTTCTTTCATCCATCCTCCTCTCATCCATCCTCCTTTCATCCATCCTTCTCTCATCCATCCTTCTCTCATCCATCCTCCTTTCATCCATCCTCCTCTCATCCGTCCTTCTCTCATCCATCCTCCTTTCATCCATCCTTCTCTCATCCATCCTCCTTTCATCCATCCTCCTTTCATCCATCCTTCTCTCATCCATCCTTCTCTCATCCATCCTCCTCTCATCCATCCTTCTCTCATCCATCCTTCTCTCATCCATCCTTCTTTCATCCATCCTTCTTTCATCCATCCTCCTCTCATCCTTCCTTCTCTCATCCATCCTTCTCTCATCCATCCTTCTCTCATCCATCCTCCTCTCATCCATCCTTCTCTCATCCATCCTTCTCTCATCCATCCTTCTTTCATCCATCCTTCTTTCATCCATCCTCCTCTCATCCTTCCTTCTCTCATCCATCCTTCTCTCATCCATCCTTCTTTCATCCATCGTTCTCTCATCCATCCTTCTCTCATCCATCCTTCTCTCATCCATCCTTCTCTCATCCATCCTTCTCTCATCCATCCTCCTCTCATCCATCCTTCTCTCATCCATCCTTCTCTCATCCATCCTTCTCTCATCCATCCTCCTCTCATCCATCCTTCTTTCATCCATCCTCCTCTCATCCATCCTTCTCTCATCCATCCTTCTCTCATCCATCCTCTCATCCATCCTTCTCTCATCCATCCTCCTTTCTTCCATCCTTCTTTCATCCATCCTTCTTTCATCCATCCTTCTTCAATCCGTCCTTCTTCAATCCATCCTTCTTTCATCCTCCCTATACTCATCGCTCTTGTTTACAACGAGGTAGGAGGGGGCGGTGGAAATGTGAGGATGGATTACTTGTTTTTTCAGACATGACATTGGCTTCAACCAAAACACTGCATTCTTCTCCTAATTAGTCCTACTTAGAGTGATGAGAACGGAAGACAAATAAGAGAAGGAGGAGGAAATACTTGTTTTCATGTATGACATTAGTTGCATTTACACGGATCTGTCATATTTTTAAACTACTTCAAGTTTTGAAAACCTTGAAGTTATAGGCAATAATCCATTAACAATGACAAGGGTTCACGCAAGAACAAAACAACAAGTATTCAAGTTAACTACAAGCCAGGAAAAGCATTAATTTTAACTACAAGCTGGTATAACTTCAATGACTTTAAAGTTTTTAACCAAGACCTTAACTCAGGGGTGATAGTGAGCACTAAAAAAAAAATAGTTTTTTTGCTTTCCTTTCAACCACGCCCCCCTCGAGTAAAAAAAAAAAGGAGGATTCGCGGGGAAAAAATGGCATCTAACAACATTCCCCCCTTTCGAGTAAGAAAATATGGGGAAAAAATAGGGCAAAATAGGGAAGAATAGAGAAAATAAGAGGGAAATCGGGAAAATAAGGATAAAAAAGGGAAGAAAAAAAAATTGGTAAAAAAAAAAAAAAAAAAAAAAAAAAATCTGTTTTTGTTTTTTGTTTTTTTTAATCGGGAAGAAGAAAAAATCAGGAAAAAATCGGGAAACTGATTTAAATCGGGTTTTTATCAGGCCTGTTAACTTTAAGCTAATGGACTGTCCGTGTGAACCTTACTACTGACTTTCATCACCCCACATGATGTGAATTCATCCCTGAGGGAGTTTTCTCTGAATTGGGAGGAATGCATGCTCATACAGACAATTCATTTTACATAAATGGACGGGTTAGGCAGGAATAAATCATGTAATTAGAGTAATTCAGGTAACATTTAAAAGGATTTGGAAATCAAGAGGGGAGAAGATTTTCAAGGGGTTGTTTTAGTCTGATGCATCACATATACTTTTTTTTTCTCTGCGGGCTGGATGGTAGAGTGTTCTATTACTGTATTGTAAATTGTAACAAAACTGAACAAAACATGAACCTAATGGGTACATTAAAAATACAATAATTACATTTCCATAGAGCCCTTACAAGCTAGCTGTCATTTTACAGCAAAATGTGAAAAAGAGTGATAATATTGTTGATCACTGATGAAAAAAAGATAGTTTTGAGGCATTTCTTGAAGACATCCAAAGGAGGGCAAACATGCATGAATGGTGGGTACTGAAAAACTCTTATGGCATTGCAAGAAAGTTGCAAAATTTGCAACTGATATTTGCAATCGATTGCAACTCAACTTTCTTCCAATGCCTCACTAGTCTCCTAAATTTCCTAGGATTTTGTTAGGATTAAAGTTTTAACAATTAAATGAAGTTAACTAGATCTAGGTTTTATTCTCCCCCTCTCTCTCTATCTTTTACTAATTGGGGTGTTACAAGACAGTTTAGTTGCGATCAATTGCAAATCTAGAATTAATCGCAAGAATTGATTGCAACGCCCCATTGGTCTCTTCCCGAGGTTGGATCATACAAAAGATACATGTACTGTACACTGATAACTTTTCAAGCAAATCAATAAGAATAATGTTTGAATTGAATCATTTCTTCCACAAAAAGCTCATGATACTGCAAAATGACTTCACCTGAAAATACTTTCTTGCATCAGAACATGATTCTTTAAAAGTTGCAATGAAAAATAATTCAA
Organism: Strongylocentrotus droebachiensis; assembly: GCA_035222895.1. Classification (NCBI taxonomy): domain Eukaryota; kingdom Metazoa; phylum Echinodermata; class Echinoidea; order Camarodonta; family Strongylocentrotidae; genus Strongylocentrotus; species Strongylocentrotus droebachiensis. Next base: position 2,646 of record JAVYIG010011100.1, read on the forward strand.
ATGAATATAAGTATAATTGTATAAATCAGCATTAAAGAGATGATTGTTACTTAAAATCGAAAAAATAGCATTGAATACCAAATTGTTTTGTCTTGCACTAATCAGAGTAGATTGCAATATTTATATTTTTTCGCTCACACTGTTCCTTTCGTTTCCATTCAAATTGTTTGAGTCAGCTTTCCTGTTCATTCATATGAATCAGCATAAGATATGAACACATTCAAAGAACCAGCATCACACTTTTCATTTTAGGAGCTATCTTTACAGATACCTTACATGCAGATTCTACGTACATGTATCACTTAGCATCAATTCTACCCTCTAAATATGCAAACAATGAAGGTGGGTTTTTACTCTGCATTAAAGGTACTATGTCCCATTTGCAGGCCAAAAAAATGAAAAAGTTAAATTCCAACTGCATTTGAAAGATAATACTTCTTTAGAACTTCCCTAAAAAAGGTGGGGCTTAAAAATGTCTTCAAGTGGGAAAATAATGACTATTAGTTGTCAAATCGACTTTAGGGCTATAGAGCCCAAAAGTAATAGTCTTGATTTTCAGACAATTGTACCGAATGGTCATACGTTTTATGCTGCGCAAAGATTCAATCAGTTTAATCTTGGCCATCACAAGAAGTGGGTTATTGATGTAGACAAATGATCATGTACCCTTTACAACTCTTTTCATGTATGTTATTACTAAAGAAGAAAAAAAAGCCAGTCAGTCACTCAATAGTGTCTGACAATGAAGTCTAGCAAGTAAACGGGTTTCCTTGCATAATTTGAATATGAAGACACTGCTAACGTTTAAATTTCACAGATAGGACATACATGGCATATTCATAATTCCTGCAAAGTTCTACAGAATTTGAGGTTGGCTGCAAAAGGGACATGGTACCTTTAACAAAGGCTTATGACTTTCTACATGTATCACTGGACATACCGGTACAACAGAATTTCAATGCAAGAAAAGTTCTGTATGACACAGCAAGTGATGAACAAACAATATATCTGTGTAAGTCTTTTTATCCTGCACATTAACAAAACAAAATTCAAGGCACATAATTAGTGACACTTTTGAAAATTTCTGCTGGTGGTGTTGCCAAGCTGAAATTCTATTTTTGAAGGACACTGCCTTTTAAGATTGAAATAAAACAATAAAGGCTACGGGCTAAGAAACCTGTTTCCATTATTTTTCTGAAAATCAATATTATCTTGAGGCACATCTCTTTGTTCTACAAGCTCTTGTCATTGTTTCTTCATCACCATAACCCTACGGAGACTGCATCACGCCAATAAGAATGCAATGAGCCATGATTTTCAGGAATGCCTCACTTCTTTGATATGATAGATATCAATCAATGAAGATTGAATTATGTTTTCTGCCTCATTTGACTAGAGATTGAATTAAGATCGAAAGGGCAGCCCGGGGTTACACAGCCTCTTGGCATTCTGCAACCGTGCTCTAACACGATAAAACATTGTGCGTGACTGGAATACAAAAATGTGGCCGCATTTGACATAAAAACGTGCTGCATTTGGCATATAACATAATAATATCATTTTAGTTATCCATGCTGAATTTCATTAGAAAGGTGGAAATTTAAACACCAGACATAGTTCAATTGAAATACAGTGAATATCAACCTGTTTATACAACGTTGACTACTACATCATAAACATAGTACCATTCATGAGTTTTAAGTAAAGCAATAAAAAACTAATATTAACTAGCGGTCATAAGCTTGTTGAGATCGAGGAAAGAGATCAACAAAATTCAGGGGGTAGCTGATCAACGCCTAGACATAAACACTGCGTGAATAGTATACCACGGTTATAAATCGATTGAAAGGTCTTTACTCAATTATTATGGTGAATTGAACTGACAGAATACAGAATCTGTGAATGAAAACATTTTGTGGTTATGCTCTTTCATGCGAAACAGGTTAAGGTCAAGAAATAATGTACAAGTAAGAATTCTTTTATTGAGTGTATTTGAACAATGTACTGTATGGAGTTGAATATGTATAGTCCTAATTTGTACATGTATGCCTATGGCAGTATAACATTTTATTTCAAAAACGCTCTCCAGTTTGATATAATTTGGGTATCATTCGTGCTAGGGGTAATGCTAACAATATATTACCACAATCTACAAAAACACTAATGTTTGAGGTATATCCGATAGGTTTAGTGCCCTTAGTAATCTGAACTAATTTGCTACCCGCTGTGAAATAGTGTAAGCTAAATATAGACCAACATATTTCCAATGGGTTGGATTACACTAACTTAAAAGCGTAGCCTATATGGAGGGGGGTAAAAGAGGCCCTTTTTTCAAGTTGCTCATCTGTAATTCCAGCCACATCTAATAAAGCGTTAGTCTACAAAGCCTACTTGTAAACTTTCAATCATACATATATAGTTTGTAAATATGGGGCAACACAATTGTCTATATATATATGTGGAACAGCAGCACATTTATGAAGCCTATTCCAGGGGGGGGGGGGGCGATGATCAAGGCAAACCAGCAGTCCTACCATGCAAGTCACTCATTGTATACTACGTACAGCCTACGCCCTGAGCCTGATGCTGATGTAGCAAGGCCCAAGACTAGTCTGCAGACAAAGAATCTAACGTGACACTTTACAACAATTCCTAAAGCCCTGAGCAGAGCCTATAGCTGTGTCGGTCTCTGGCTGTGTCTGCAGGTACAGAGCCCATATGCAGTACACCGTCAGCCTAGTCTCACCGTGCAGACACTAGGCCTGTCTTCATCAGCTCGAGTTTGCCAAATAACCCGCTATTTTAACTAGCACGATCACAAATTAATCGGTTAATTTGCGTCTTCATCAGCCCGCAGGTGCAATCAGCTGGATATTTTGTCGAGAAAATATCCTGAGAAATGTTCGTCTTGTTTCCAAAATATCGCGCTATTTGGGAAATAGCGGGCTAATTTGCACTTGTCCGAAAGTACAATGTAGTTTGTGATGAGGGTATCGGTCTGGTGAAGACGCAATTTTGAGCTTCAGGCTAATATACAGACTCTGAAAATAGAGGCAAATAGAGGCAAACTCGAGCTGATGATGACAGGCCTACTGTTACACAAAGCGTCTCACGAGGGTTTCCGCCTGTAAACTAGCCCCGAGACTGTACCAGCAGCATTCTCTGCATTCTTGAGCTAGTCACATGCACAGCAGTAGGTATCGGCTGTGCATGCAACATCACCAGAAAATAGACTGACGTTGTTCACAAAGATCCGATGTGCTGTGAACATGTGCGTGTACTACATGCAAGAAGTATACTGGTACAGAAATACATGTAGTTCTTTTGATATAAGCTACAAACGTAATATCAGTTGCAATTCCATGAATGTAAATAAAGGTTTTCTGTGCATTCTGCAACAATATAGGGAAGATAATGTGGTAGAAACTTGGAAATTCGCCTGGATAACTGAAACTTTGTGATAAATGTTATGTAAAATGTATGGAAGTTTCCGAACATTCTCTACAATGTTCATGTATTGAGGTTTTTATAAATCACTTGAATGATAAGAAAAGTGTATTTAACCAATCTCTCAGCCCAATGACAAAAATACATGGAATCAAATAACATTAAATCTCTTGAAAGATTAAAACAAAGAGTCTGGTCAAGTTTTTTAAATATGCAGGTCATCTGTAAGGAAATCTCCCATTTTTGTGGTAAATCTTACGATTAAAAAAGCTCAAATGAATAGCAAAACCAATTTATAGCCTTGAGGCACAGTATATCTACTTGCAAACTACTTCATAATATTATCCAGACAGACGACACATGATAGCTATAGAAGTATAATTGGGGCTAGACTAAACTCAAATCAATACTTTCACTTCCTGTTATGTTTTGTATAGATAAGAGTGCTCCACTATAAAGAAAAAATTCCACAAAAAAAATCCAAAGAACTAGTTCAATTCAATAACGATTTTCCTATTATAGCACTGTTGAAAACACATTTCCAGATACATGCATATTTTTCAATAATAGTAGGTAAGTTCAAATATTCTAGTACATGGCCTGAAGAAATGGGTAAATAATTATAAACACTGCCTTTTCACACGTATACAATTAATCTGATCATGATTTTTTTTTAGCTTTATGCAACAAAATATCATATCAGAATTATGAAATGCATTGTCAATTTCACAACCGCACGTTCTATTATATAAGCGCTTTTTGTTTAAAATGCAAAATAATTTGTATTCTATATCAAATTTCTTCAATTTGAATCTTACAGTCTAAACATTACTGTAACATCTGTTTATTAACAAAAATTAACAAAATTGGCCATCATTTTAATACAGGCTTGATTAATTGTTGGATTGTTTGTGGGCTTGCAATACATGTACCGCATTGAATTATTTACTAATTAAATGAAAGCTGGAAGCTTTAGTGAGACCAGAAACACAATTAGGCTTCTCTCAGGCTTAATGAGAAGGCATTGTGTTCATGGCAATTAAAGTCTTATGCCTTGCAGAATTTCTACTTAATTGCTCGCAGAAAAGTCACGTGGGTGGAATATCTGGCCTACTTTCAGGGATTACGTGGAGTTATCCCTGTTTTGTATTGGTAGAATTTGAATAGTAAAAAAATTTTGCAGAAAGTAACTTTATGAAACAGTATTACTAATACTGTTTTATTAGGAATAACAATATTTGAATGAGTGTTTTGAGTGGTCCAGTAAAAATTGGCATAAATCATGCTCTGCACAAAAGTACGTTGATGACTGAGCAATATTTTTAAACCATAGCGCAAGGTTTGCTAAAAAAAATAGAAGACTGTGCAATATTTTTTCAATACCTCAAAGTTTGGGTTGTACAAGCTTGAAAAAATGTAATGGTATGCTTTTAAACAGACAAAGGCTTAGACAATGTATGTTTACATGTTGGTGTAGCCCTTAAAAAATTGTTGGGTAAGAACAAAATTATTTATTAAGTTTTTGATAAATGTGAAAGTTAACACAAAAGCACATAAGGATATGTTGATGAAATTTAGGGAATAACTTTTATAAAAATAATGATTTGAAGGAAAAACAAAAAATCCAGCTTTTCTTTCATGGAACAAAATAAAATAGGCTCATCACATAAAATCATTTCACTTGTCATGCCGAAACGTAAAATATGCTCATCAGCTCGTGCATTATCCTTGTAATATCCCACTCAAGGCCATTCAATATCATATTAATAGCGCAGTAATATACTTTGTGCACAAAAGCTGTATCAAATTGGTTACAGGTAGCTCCTAATAACCTCCCAGTGCGATGTACTCACACTTGTTGCTACTGGTCTCCCAATGAAAGCAAGACGTCATCAGTGTGTACATATTTAAAGGAATTAAAGGGACTTCATCTTTTGCCACTTTCATTTAGTTAAAGGTATAGACCAGTTTTGGAAATGCCCCCTCTCAAAAAATGAAATGAAGCTCTATTACCAATCATGTGAAGAATATGTTTTGACTAATAGGTGATGATAAAAATTTTGCTGAGAAACGGCCTACTAATTGATATATTTGGTTAATTCTATCCCGATTGGATAGATATCTCGTAGTCCCATATACATCTTTCTGTGTACAGTGCTTGTAACTTTACCAAGACTGGGCCAAATTTCTTATCATTTTGATGATTCCAGAACCTTGCAGTACACACCAATACTTATATGCTAGATGATCAACCTTTGCTGATCGATTCCACAACGTTTCATTCACAATGCATACACATGATCAGAACTGGTCTGTACCTTTAATCAAAGGGCATGGTGCAAAAAATTCTGCAACTGCATTGTAAGATCAATTTCAGATTAGGAGAAGTTTATTCTTTAAAGAGTATTTTAAATTTAATGGAATGTCTAAACTCATGATGAAATTATTGATTTTTTGAGAATATAATGTAGATGTAAAGGTGATATATTTCTCTAAATTGATCAATGGTAAAATCTTCCATCTTTTTGAATCACTCTGCAACAGAAGTACAGTTTACGCCCTACTAATCTATGACATGTATGGCCACTTCTTATCAGTTTGTTTTTACAGCACTCTCTATAAACTTCAGAATTGGGTCAGAATTGAAATAGGGTCAATCAAAGTCTAATACCAAATACCTAATAATGTAATTTTTTACAAATAGAAATGCATACCGGTATATCCCTGGTTGTCTACAAGAAGGCTACTACTGTCGTTGGCAATGCACACCTTTTATGGCCTTCTTACAAACAGTGACCGATATTTCAAAAGTACAAAATAAATCAATACAAAAATAACAAAATAAAACCTGTCAACCTGCCCAATTTCAAAAGCATGAGCATGAAAAAATGATGCATCCATTGCAGTTCATATTGAGTTGAAGAGATGATTAAACATTTAAAAACACAATGGAGAAGTTTGCCTAAGGTTTATCTATGCAGAAGCCATTTATCAAACAATATTATGCAACTTCCTACATGTACAAACCCAGGCACATATTTCCACAACATCATATATAAATACATTGTTTATGTACCTCACAGTGTGCCCCACCCAAGTATGTGCTGCCTGCGTAATAGCAATAACATCACACCTTCTTGAAAGGCCACTAAATGAAGCGGGTGGCACATAACATCATTACCCTGCCTCCATGGATGTGTTTGCTTTTCAGCATGTTTACTATTGTCACAATAATTTATGACAGTTATGTTTGCATTAGAGATAGCCGTATCTAAATCTCTCACATGTCTGTCCTGCAGTGATTGCAAGTCAGCTACACTAGATCAAGGAGATACAAGCACTGTAATATAAACTCCTTGACTAGATTAACTACATACATGTAGGAGTATCTCCTTATTCAAACAAGGCAACTATATGTTCATGTATACAATGTTTCCTACAGTAATTCTACATTGTACAGTAGATAGTGATAAAGTTAATAAATACTTTGAATTTCCTAAAGTGAATGTCAGTAAACTAGACATACTGTACAGCGTGTGTAGTAATTTACCAGTACAATGTGTGATATTTATTATGTAAATTGTGAAAGGGAAGTTTGGGCATTATTTTGCACAATTGCTCACATATAGAGAAGTGAGTTAATGCGTTGTGTGAATGTCGTATTAAAGAGCATACAAGTTGTACAAAACCCTGCATTTTCATTCCAAACAAGAAATGTTCACAATAAAATCAACAAGTGCCCTTATGACATTCTAGATATATTGACTGCTATGACAGGCATCACTGTTTCTATAGGCTGAAGGGGACGTTACATCCTACTATGACCTCAAGGCTTTTCTTATTTCTACTACCAGTACCTTCTAGGTATTTTCAAAATGTTGTAAAATCAAACAATAAAATGGGAGTCCTACAACTATAATTGCAGATAGTTCAATGTTGGCTACTCCATCAACATACAATGACACTGAAAAATATAAACATGACAGACAGCTTCGTTATTTCAAAAGCTACGTGGATACCGGTGTATGTACATGTGTGGGCACACGCAACAGGTGTATTGTACCTATAATGTGGACCGCACTCTCAAGTTCAACAAAGGTCCTTGACCATGCATGGTTGCATTTTTATAATTGCTGATCACTGAACTTCATATTTATCATTCATACTCATCAATGTACATGTAGGAGGTTTGAGTTGCAATGCAGGTACCGGTACGTACAAGTACAGCAACAGCAAGATTTTGTATGAGTACCGGTACCAATTATGTTTTTCTCTATCTCTCTCTCTCTTTTGTATTAAATCATCTAGTATAGGAGCAGAATCTACAACACAGAGACGTACCGTAATGCAAAAATGAACTTGCATTTCCAATCAAAATGGGATATGGGTCACCATATTTTTAGAGACATTTCAAATTTTTCATAAATAACTAGTATCATAGGGATACTAGGAAACCTAGAATATTATTCAACATTGAATGCAATGTTTTTGTTAACAGACATTTTTTTTAAATAACCATTTTGAGTGACCATGTTTTTTAAACTTGTTACAAAATGGGATTTAACTTGGGGGTCTTTTTCCCCCAGAGCTCTTTGGAGGCTTTCAAGTATTTACATTATTTTTTTTTTTTTTTTACTGTGTTTTTGCTTTTCTTTTAGCTATTAACAGCCCCAGTTAGGCAATCTTACACTTTGATAAGGACACACATTTATGAAATACAAAAAATCTGAGATTTGACGCTTGCTTCAGTCAATATTCAAGTATTCAATTCAAATCTACATGAGAGAAACAACGTAAAAAAGGTAAGCACCTTATATAAACAAGGAATAATTCAAAAGGGCTTAGTTTGCCTCCACATGTCAACTGCAGGGGCCTGCTTTGAAATCAGCATTAACAATGCCCATCAGCAGTCGACTCAGCACTAACGATTATTAAAAGCAGGCAACAAGTGTGTGTACTGCCATTTGATATGGAGCACTTTAATTACACTTTCAACCCTATACTATGCATTCAACTGGTCTTAGATACACTATGCCATAGCATGACATACATCATGCACCAAAGTGGTATATGCCTTTGTATATTTCTATAAAAAAATATTTTTATTTATTTATTTACCTTTGTTACATTTCCATCTTTCTATCTCTCACCCCCTCCCCCTTCTCTCTCTCTCTCTCTCTCTCTCTCTCTAAACTTCCATCTCATCCTCTCTGTATTTCTTTAAACTATCTCTTTCTCATCATCCTCTCTTACCTTCTCCCATCCCTTCTTTTTCCCTTTCTCTCTCTCTCTCTCTCTCTCTCTCTCTCTCTCTCTATCTATCTTTCTATCTATCTACAATGTATCTATCTATCTAATTATCTATCTACCTATCTATCTCTCTCCCTCTCTTTCTCTCTTTTTCTTTGCTCTCCCTCTACATCCACCTTACTCTCTGTACACGTAAGTCTCTTTTTCTATCTCCACATTTATCAGTCTACTATTTTCTCAATCTATCTTTCTGTTCCTGTCTCATTGATACAGTGTACATCCATTAAAAATCACTTCTTGCTAATCCTTCTCTTTTATATCACTCTAAAAGAAGGCCTAGTCATGTGGGTTCTCTTCTTCACAAAAGCTCCTTCGATCATTATCCTAATGGGAAGGCAAGATAATCAGAGTAATCATCAGAGTTATATAATGCTTCAATCATAACAGCATTACAAACCACAATAATACATCCTATTCAACCATGCATGCAATCACCATAAAATGTCGGTTTTGGTTCAACTCATAAAATCCTTTGCAAACGATCTCATAAATCTATAAATGTAATCAATGACAGGTGTGCTAAAATCATACAAAAATATACATAATTTATCCATCTTTATTCATACATCCATCATATTTTGTTACAGCTCATGTCCTTTCTAATATACATGTATGTGCACTGGTTGATGTCATACTTTTTGCCTTTTACATGGGAAACATTTTTTTAAAAAGGAACGAACGACAAGAAGAAATGGATATCCATCAGGCATCCAAGATCCATCGGACCAAAAGGCGAGAATAAGATGGAGTCCCTTTTCTCACCTCGCATGAATGGCTTGCGTCTGGTTGCCACGGCAACATCCCCATGCTTGTGTGCCCTCATCAAGTCTGCGCTCATCAAGTGAATGACTGATGTATACTTTAATCACATTATCTTTCACAGGCTGCATGCACGTTATACTCGAGCTTAATATACCCATCAAGCATAGACGCTGTGGGGAGTGCTGTATTGTACAGGTATACCCAGGTAAAGCATGCTGTCTACTGCACTGGGTATAGGGAGATGATATTGAAATACAAAATAGCTGAGCTATAGACTTTCTAATAGTTGGTGTCAATTTGATAAAAAAACATCAAAATGCAATATAGGACAGTTTTGATATTGCTATGCTATGACAATGAGCTATGAACAAACTTCTAAAATAATTCAATGAGGTAAAATATAATGTATATATGTATACTGTATATTACTTAAAAAGACTATAATTTATTGCTTTTGTAAGGAAGATATTCTATAGGACTGCTTTGGCAGTGATTTGTAGGAATAAATATTAAAATATTGAGAGAAAAAGGATAGTAAACACAGAGCAGGTTTATTACATAAAAAAGTCATTTTATGTAAACTTACTGTCTGAGAACAGAAATATCACCTATTACCTAAAATAGTTCATCATCATTTTGTCTGAATTAATTCCACATTTGATTTACAAATTAACTGCAAATAAAATCAATTTATCAGAGATACATCTACATGTGGAGCTGAATTGATGGACAGACATAAATCACTCGAGATAAAATGAGACAAGTTTGAGCATGCTACAGGTGTATGCATTTAGTACTACTAAACAAACAATGGACAATAATCAAACATTTATTGTGAAATTTGTGGTTGGCAAAAGAATAGTGCCTTGTCACTGTAGAGTCAAGTTTCATTTTCTTTTTGTCAGCACGTGCAGGTAGTCTTGACTACAGGTGCAGTTTGTTTTTTGTTGCTGTTTTTCCTTGCTTTTGATTCAATGTTTATCATTCATGTTTGGGTACAGTATATTTATATAAATCAAACTGCTTTCTTTTTTCTTCTTTCCTTATTTTTTGTACTCATTCTGTCATTTTCTTTCATATATTCTGTACATTTGCAATTCAGAAGATAGAAATAAGAAAAGACAACATGTAAATCTTAGGAATATAAATCCTAACACTGTCAACAAATTTCTTTATACTTTTGAATTGAAATCAAACAACAAAATCTGGGCTCAGCTTCAAAAGAGAAATGGAGCACGATTGCAAAATAAATTAAAAAGAACATATATGTTATAAAAACGGCGACTAGGCTATCTAAATATATATGAAGACGGCGACTAGGCTATATAAGTATATGATATGAGGACAGCGGCTACGCTATCTAAATATAATTTAGCCCCTGATCTCCGTTGCTTATAGTCAATACTTAACTTTGAATTTGAGGTGTTTTGCTATTCTACCAACCAGGGGCGGATCCAGCCGGCGGCAAGAGGGGGGGGGCCCAAATCTTGAGAAAATATTTAGCGGCGAACGGCGAATGAGCGGGGGGTGGGGGGGGGGGGGAGTTGATAAGAGTACATATATTTGTTTTTGGGGGGGTCCAGTTTTGGGGGAACATTTTTGCGCCGACTTAGCCGGCCGGTGAATATTAAAGCAGGGGGAAGGGGATGCTGGAGAGGAGAACCACTAATTTCTTGAAGCGCCGCTTTAGCATGACTTTTTTTTAAACTCTCATTTTCACCTATCCCAGATAACCCCAATTTTTTGTTGCTGCTTTATATGTACAGTAGTTGATAATGCATGATTAAAATAAATAGAGAGAGAGAGAGAGAGAGAGAGAGAACCACCATTATTATGCAATGGTTCAGGGTTTGTGTAATGTACATTCGAAACTATTTTTGAGGAAAAGCATTATACTGGCTCATACTAAATTTACTAATACTGATACAGGCTAAAAACAATGTGGTATCGGCACAGTAAGATAGAGGTATTCCAAAATGACATTCTGATAATCAACATTTTGTTCTGTTATCATATACGCATAATACAACTGATCTTTATGATTGCTTAACGTGACATAGCTTCTTCTCCCCCTGCAAATAAAAAAGAAAACAAGGTTATTTAATAAAAGGGTCATTGTGATTCAAATTGATGCAAGGATTTTTTTGAATAAGCAATGCTTTTCACCAGAATCTAAAAACGACTTTGTAAAAACGACTCAGCCATGCAATTCTGCCACTGTGTTGTAAGATCACTTTCAGATTAGGAGAAGTGTATTCTGTAATGAGTATTTTAAATTGAATGGAACGTCTCAACTCAGTAAGCATGGCTGAGATTTGTAAAAGTTGTTTTTACAAAGAAGATTCTGGTGAATAGCGGTGAATAACGTTTGTCAAAGTGGGGGGGGGGGGGGCTACAGTATTTACGATCAGGTAGAGGGTAGCGAGTGTAAATTGGTGTGGGGGGTTCAGGGGGTGGAGCCCCAGGAAGCTCAGGGGTTTTAGGCATTTAATTACGGTCAGAGAAGTACAAATATTTTGATGCTTAATTTGTGTCACTGGCAGGTCAGGGGGGGGCGTTTTTTTTTTTTTTAAGGTAAAGTTTATGTTACTATCCTATCTTTTTACCGGTTTGGGAGGCTAGGGGGGGGGGGCCGGGTCGGTTGAATCGGCCCGTGGATCCGCGCCTGCTACCAACTACAATTTAAACTAAAAAAAACTTCCTGGGAAACTATTATGTACATAGACTACAAACATACAGTGTACATATTGCCTAAATGTTTTTGTTTTGTTTTTCCTTGCATTATGTGTGCACAAACTTTTAGCATTCATTTCATTTCATCAATCAATATTTGATGACTCTGGTGTAAAAGAAAGTATAAAGTCTAATCTATAGACCCAATTCAAAGTGAAAAATACTTGGTTTCACTTTTGATTTCTAGGATAATTTTCTGCACAATGACTATTTGACTAACTGCACAAGTACATGTTATAGTTGACTATATTGTGTTAAAAAGCTTTTTTTAAATCAGTTAAAACTAAAAATGCTGGGCCAAATATTGTATTCATACATTGGAAAAAATACATAGAGCTTTAGCAAAATAAATCATCTACAAGATGCGTTACAAAGAGTTGTTAATGTTTAACCAACATTTATATATAAATAGACTTGATAATATGTAGAATACTTATTTGACTATTATCTTTACAAGTTGTAAGTCTAAAATGAAAAACAAGAAAATCCTCCAACTGCCAATGTATTCTACAAATTGGAGGAATGAACAGATCCATGACCCACATGTTGTCAACTTTGGGATTCTTTCATTTTGATTGAACTTCAAACCATCAAACATCATTAAAAAGCAAACAGCAAACATACTGGTAAACAATGATTGTGTATTCACTGGAGCCAGCAGTATCTGGATATTATTGCCACACAGGAAGTTTACTGATTAATTCAAAGGAGAACAAACAAACAAAATCAGCAAATATCATTTACCGGTAGTGTGGATGGTTTCTTTTTCTTTCCTTCCTTACTCTTATTCTTTGATTCTTCCCTCTTCTTTCTACCTTGTTTACTTCCTTTTCTTTCTCCCTTATTACCTTTCTTTTCTCTCTTCGTTCATTTATAATATTTTTTAGTTCAACCTTTGTCCTTTGTATTTCTGTTTTATTTCCATTTATACATTTTGCTTTAAAGGTATAGACCAGTTATGACCATGCGATTGCATTGTGAAAGAAACGTGGAATCGATCAGAAAAGATTGATCATCTAGCATATAAGTATTGGTGTTACTGAAAGGTTCTGGAATCATCAAAATGATAAAAAATTTGGCCCAGTCTTGGTAAAGTTACAAGCACTATACACAGAAAGATGTATATGGGACAACGCGATATCTATCCAATCCGGATAGGTATAACAATTTACCAAATATATCAATTAGTAGGCAGTGTCCTGGCAAAATTTGTAACATCACGTATTAGTCAAAACATATTCTCTCACATGATTGGTAATAAGAGCTTCCCTTTCATTTTTTGGGAGGGGGCGTTTCCAAAACTGGTCTATACCTTTAATGTATTCTTCCACATTCCATCTCACCTGGTTTCTCTATCAGAATAATACCATGAAAAAATTAGTTATAAGAGTTATGAGGCTGAAGGACTGTATTGTAAAGAATTTATCCTTACTTTCACAGCAAAAGAGAGCTGACATGCGATACATTTGCTTACCCCTAAACTACATGAATGTGTACAATACTACAGGAGCAAAATGAAATTCAATTCTTGAAATAAAATACATTTTTTAGTCTGGAGAGTAGACTGCCCATTATTTTCTATCAATGGGGAAAAAGAAAAACCTTTGATCCCTTTAGCTTACATGATTGAGTATGTAGTGTACACATGTACTGCACCATCCATGTTTACTGTACATGTTCTTGATCAAAGTATCAAAACAAACTAAAATATGATTTACCAAGCAAAACAAACCTAAATATGACTAGCAGGTCACGGACTCCATATTACACTGATACAGATTGATAGGAGAGGATATAAATCTATTAGTTTGAAATACATGCATATAAAATTCTTGGTTGAGGCGTGTCTAGATACAAAACAAAAAGATAATTATAATTTATTTGTTTGGATATTGTAATTTGCAGACTTTGTGGCTCAATCTACAATATGATTTATCTTCAAAATTATTATCCACCAGCATCAGAGCTCATGTATGCTTACACTTTGTAAACTTGTTCAATTGTACCTCCAAGTCTAACTCTCTTAAAAGCATACATTTTTATTAAATAAAAAGCCTGAAAATTTTTTTTTAAACAATCTTAATAGAAACATTATTTTGCCTATTTGTTATAAACAATATTGGTCATAATCCTTATCTCAATGCATGGCTCAGAGGTAGAGTAGTGGTCTAAGGATTAAGTGAGAGGTCCTAGGTTCAACAAAGTCACTGCACTAATTATCAACGTCCAAGTCCATTGGATAGGACTTAACGCTATACATGTATGTCTACTGCTCTAAAACATCTACAATTATCAACACTGCGATAATTCATTACATTTTGAAAAAGAAGAAAACAAATCTAAAATAAAATCTGAATACAGTCTGTTGTTGCAGACTAGTCTACAAGTTCATAAGTAGGTCAGCAAACTATTCCATACCAGACGACTGGACAAGTATTTTGGAGGTTTAGAAGTTGGAGGAGACATTCACTGGAGAGAAGACATTCCTGTAGGCTGTACATAATGTCTGCAGCTAAGTGTGCAGGGTTTTGATAATGGATGGAACCATTCCTGATTAATAATTTTTGCTTTAGAGTTGTAGCATACAAAATCAGAATTATGCTCCCAAATCACACCCATACATACTGTACAAACGCCACCATCTCGATGGCACAGTATGGGAAGGAATTCTTAGTCTATAACTTTAGCAGGGTTGATGATTTGGGATTAGCCCATATTAAGATTAGACAATTATAACAGTTACATTTATGATAAACATCAATAGCCTATAATATATCACAAATTATCAGCATTATTATCTACATGCATGTGATCATCATCAACATCATCATCACCATCACCATCATCACCATCATCTTCATCATCATGCATCGTTTTCATCATCGTCATCACCATCATTTTCATCATTATTGATTACATTTACCATTCTATTACCTATATGTTATTCATCGTCTTAATTTCCCTCATCAATGTTATCTTTAATACCATCATTATCATCGCCATCCTCATCATCATCATCACTTAATCATCACCATCGATCATCATCTCGATTACCATTTTCATCCCCATCATAGTCATTACCACCATTGTCATCTTGATCACCATTTTCATCCCCATTTTCATCCCCATCATCATCATCACCACCACCAGGCACCACCATCATCTTCATCATCATCATCATCATTACCATCATCATCATCGATCCCTTTCATCCGTGGTTACTGCCTAACAAGTAACATATTGTTTTTTTTTATGATATAATTTTCACATCCTTCCATCGTAAAAATAAGAATGTATTTATCTTACCGTCCTCAGAAAAGACACTTCGTCTTCTGCGTCTTGAGATGCCATGGTCGACTGCAGTTACATTCCGTATCCTCAATGTCAATGTCAGCTCGGTTTCGAGACAAGGTTCAAATAGATATCCTAGTCCAACTCGAAGGGTTTGTACATCGATCGTTCAGCGACTGTGTGTTCCAGATTAAAAATCACTCACAAGATCCCCGATGGTGTTTAGATGTTTCGATTATCCTTCAATCTGTTCGCATGCACAAAGGGGCTTGTTGCATCAACATTACTGGGAATCGACCGGTCGGCCTTCAAGGCCTGTAGGCCAAATGTCGTCGACAGGCAGCGGAAGAAAACAAATCACCGACCCCGCAACAGCCCTCGAGATCGCAAGCAGACGTGCAGGGGTTATCCGATTTCTGCTTACCTTTCCAACTTGGCAGGATTAGCTGTGAATATTCCTTACACCGTCGTCTCCTCTGTCCCCTAGTCCGGTCTGATCGAGAGACCGATGGAAAATGATTGGAATTTGCGCTATGCCAGCGTGTATTCCAGCCAAATGTTATGCATGGAAACCGCGGTGACGTGACTGCTGTTGCTCTAATGCAGCGAATTGCTACCGTCCATCTCCCGCTAATCTATCGGGCATGTTTCTCTGAGCGCACCGCTCATATAATTCTGCCCGGAGCATATCGCATGCAAGGAATTGGGTATTTAAATTCAACAGATTGTGCAATCCGAAATCATAAACAACGAGCGCCATCTATAGTCAAAAGCAAGTTAATTTATTGTTGCACAAAATCAAGAAGATTTACATAAATGTTCTAGGATTGAAATATATGATGAGTTCTAAAGCAAATTGTCCATGTAGCCGGAAGATTATATCCCAAAACATTTCATAACAGGAAATATGTCAGTGTACTTTATCAGCAGCTTTGAGTAGTTTTTATTCATTTTTTTAATTCAGTTTTAATTGCTGCAATGTTGAACTCAAATAATATTATATACTTTTTATTTAATTTAAATCATATAGGTACTGAAAGGGACATGAACAAATATGTATAGTTCATTGTTAATTCTTTTTTATTTGTACAACATGCAAAAGCAGACATATAAAAGGAAAATGCTGACAAATTAAAAGGCAAAACGCAGTGAATAAGCTATTTTGTTTGTTTTTGTTTTGTTGTGTTTTAGGTAAATAAAGATATATGTTGGAATCTCCATTTGGCACATTAGTATAATTATATGCAAATTCTCCCTAATACCAAAAAGAAAGTGATAATACAAAACAAATGAGAGTTCATATTGTCTGTTTTTTAGCCGGAAGGACATTAACTATGTGCTAAAGTATCCAACTTAATGCCCTTCTGGCTCCAAACTGACGTCGTTTTGATCCTATCGGATCCATGCTGTGGGGGGGGGGGGGGGGGGTGGGGGGCGCATCATCTTCATACAATCTTTAAGTATACTCAAATCCTTAAAGGAAAATCCAACCTTAATATAAAATTACTCTGAAAAAAAGCAGAAAAAATCAGAGAAGCAGATTGGTCAAAATTAAAACGAAATCAGACACACAATACAAAAGTTAGGAATGTTAACAATTTGTTATCACTATACGCAAAGGAATTTCAAACTGGCCGAATCGTTACTGTCACTGTGGTGTATTTGGGAGAATTGTCCACGACTATGTCACAATCCATTGACCAAATCGCCAATTTGCACAGATGTAGTGATTTCATATATCAAACATTCATAACTTTCTTATTATTGGTAAGATTAATTTCAAACTTTCGCCATTTTGTATCTCTTAATGGTCTGCTTTCATACAAATGATCTCAGTAGAAAGGTTGGACTGCCCTTTAAAGTAATTTGAGATGTATGAGAACAAATACTTTGTATTGCCCTTTTATAAAACAAAAACAAACAAAAAATTGCTTATTCACTCATTCTCTCATAAAAATATTTCACCCACACACCTTGCAACAAAATCAATCTTTAAAAAGAGCTCTTTTACTTTAAGCACTGATGCAAGAAATAAGGCAACTCAGCACACTAGATGAATTTATATTATATACCATAGTGTATATTTCAATCAACAATACTATACGTATATCAATATGAAAGATTATAAATACATACCTATCAATTTAATAGTTTTTATCTGAAACAAGACAACACAAACATGGACATGGACAGAATAGTATATGGAAGAGTTCATCGAAAAAGACAGTTCTTGTTATTTTTCTCTTTGTAAAAAAAAAAGTACACTTCATAAAATCAAGGTGATCTAGCAAATCGCAGAGAAATGCTGTCAACAACAGCAATGTAATTCTTGAGGAAAATACAGAATTATATGGGAAATATCACATGTTATAGAAAATTGTAATTTGATACACTTTCAAAGATGGAAATGAAAAAAATGTTCATAATTATGAGCAGCCAATATCATAAGATGTATTGAATAAATAAGATATCCATTATCTATTTTTTTGAGTTGGTAAAAAATTGTGCTACAGTCAAACCTGTCTATTGAGGCCACCCAATAGGGAAACCTAAAGGAAACAAAAAAAGTGGCCACTGCCGACAGGTGGCCTTTCTAGACAGGTTCATTATCTTGTAGGTGGTAATACTGATGACCACTATAGACAGGTGGTCTTAATGGTTATATTGATAGAAATCACAATTTATATAGCCCCTTTTCCACTGGATATAAAGTGCTTTAAGATACCATCCTTTAAACATTCTTTTTCCACAAAGAAGAGTTAAACCTGTTAAAGAAAAAAGCCCTTTAGAAAAAGTTAATCACATCACACGATTATTGCACAAATTCTTAAAATTCCTATGCTTCATTTACTCTTTCTACTACTTCACATAATATCACTATTCAAGAAATCAGAACCAAGTGCTCTATTATTCAGACAGAATAATAAAAATGGTGTCTATATATCATGTTTATTCTTCCTCTGTTGAAGATGTGCATTGCTTTTCCCTATAGCTCCCAGTTTGCATGAACACAGTATACACGTATGTCAAAATCTTAGGACAAAGGTCATAGTTCACCGTAATGTCATTGTCAGGCATTGTACCACAGCATACTGTTGGTGTGAACCGGCTACCAAATAGACAGATGACTACGTTTTATATGAAGAGAAAGAGTCTAGGACAACCAATTAATCAATTGCCAAACCATGAACAGTCACCCATTAACAATAATTACCAATCTGGGACAATTGTTAAATGATGTTTAAGATACAAGTTCCACTGAATTTCCAAATATTACAGTCTTTACAGACCAGCGGCATGATTTGAGTATAATTTTTCTTAAAGTCAAAATAAATAATCCACCATTCATAAACCTCAGATTCAACTAAATGTAGTAGCAGTTTGAGTGGTCATTACAAAATACAAATCTATTCTCAGGCATTGTAAGGCAGGAAAATCTTATCACCACATCTGGACGGACTTCCATCGCTGAAATCTAAACACTCATTCATTCACCAATATGCTGGAGTAGAATACAGAGTCATATACTCTGATAGTATAGATAAATGCACCCTTTCTGTCTTTGCATGAATGAAAATGCATCCTCTAGATAATCATACAAGTAAAAACAATAGCTTCTTGTAGATCGGTCTGTCACATGGTGACCCTGGGGCCACTCCCATACTACAGGGGGTGTTTCACAAAGCCTTTTTTCAATGACATGGGACAAAAATTAGTGGTAAATCTGCTGATAACCAATCAGAAGCAAGGATTTCACTAGCTTATAACAAAAACTGTCATTTTTCACAGACGACAACTTTTGTGAAACATCGCCCAGGTGTTATGTGAGTACCCATTTACACTTGTAAAGGGAGTGGCACATATAATGTTTCACTCTCTAATGTCCTGTCTAAGGATTTTATTGTAGAGCGAGCCTTATAACCTATTGATTAAGACATTGGAATTAATCACTGTCCACGACACATGTAGACTTTCGTACCAAGGCAAAAGCATTAAACACAGCTGCAGTCTTCCCTCATTGCAAAAGTGAGCTGGCGGATAAATATTAACCACAAAATATCATACAGTGGCTTAAACCATTCTTATCTGAATCAATTCAAATCTTGAGACCAGTGTTTTCAAGCCTTATCAACAAGTTCGTAGATAGCTTTGGTTACAAATGACCTCCAAATATCCATTGATCTTTTACACATGGAGATGTCCCATTTGGTGCTTTTTAGAATAATCACTGCCAAAGTGATGTGATGGAGGTGCTTCATTGACTGCCTTTTGTATGCCCTCTAGTGAAGAATACTCTCACCTCAATGCCGGCAATGAATAAATAACGGGTAATGAATACATAACTTTCATGAGCACAAATCCAGTGTTATGTATCACAGAATGTGCCATCAATAAATAAATAATGAGTAAAATTACATAACTTTCATGAGCACAAATCCAGTATTCCTCTTGATGGGTTGGTACAAATGACATTTATCTGCCCATGCACGGATTGTAGCAACGAACTGTCTTATTTGATGCACAGAGCCCAATTATTGCCAAAAGTGGCACTTGATATTCAGACATTGTCTTGGTGCTACTGTGGCCGGATGTTGGTCGTTTCTTGACATCAGAATGCCTTCTTCTCATCTCGATCACTAGACATCATGGCAAACTTTTAAAGTTTACTCCATTACGAAATGATGACTTCGAGATTCACAACTGAATGAATTAAAACACAGAAACCGATTTTTGAAGGCTGTTTTCATTCACTGCAGTGGCTTGATGTACAATGCCAAATTCAACGTTACTGCGAGAAGTGGCACTTGATTTCATAGTCGTGACCCTTGTCTTTGTGCTACTGTAGCCGAATGTTGGTTGGTTCCTGACATCAGAATGCTGTCTTCTCATCTCCATCACAAAACAGCATGGCAAACAGGAAAGTGTTCACGTTCACAGCTGCTACCTTGGTCCTTGGTCTACAAGATGTAAATATCATGAAGAAAAGAGAGGGAAAGATGATTATGCTATAAAAAAGCATTATCTGTATGCATTTCTTAAACAGAAAAGTAAGGAAAAAAAATCACTTGTAATACTTATTAAACATATAACGACGGTACAAAGATTTATACCTATTTCAAAATATATTGCGCAATAAAATGGCATTTTGTCCAAAGACATTGACACAGAAATGGAATATGAACTTTATGTACTGAAAAATAATTGAATTCCATTTTCCAGCAGATTAATTCATTCATTCATTTCCATCACACCTCCAGCGATTAATCATGGTTATCTGAGCAGATAACGTTAAAGAAAGAGGAGACAATTTAGCCATAATTTTCCATAACCATGGCAGATTTTCACATTTTCTTAATCTTTTCGATCAAGTTCTGTCAGCATGAGGAGAAAGCAATGGGATTACTGCTACGACTGAGAATAAAAAACAACAGATTATGTAAAACAGTGCAACCTGTTTGTAAAGACCGCTCAAGGTAAACGTGAAAAGTGGTCTTTATAGGCAGGTTCCTTTAGTACAGATTTCAATGAGAAACCATATTCAAGGAAAACAAAAAAAGTGGTCATTATAGACAGGTGGTCTATTCATACAGGCGGTTGCTAAAGCAAATTTTACAGTATGTTGCCTAAATTGTGTCATGTTTCAAGGCAATAATTATGACATTTGACTGATAGTCTGATTACCAGACTCACCTTTCTGTTGAAGTAAACCCTGCCTAGCCTTGATGAAAGCCATGATATCAGCATCAGCCCTCTTGTCACCGGTCAGCTTCAGACTGCTGGAGTTTCCCTGCGAGTTTGACCTATACAGGAGGTAGACATTATTTAATCAGTCGCAGAAGTATGTTTCTAAAAAAAGCCATTAAAAAAAAAAAAATTTCTTGCCAAAATACCAAGAAATCTGGATGAAAATGTAATAGGTTGAACAAAGGTACAAGTTTGATTATAATAATTTTCATTATCACACTCACATCCACCAGGATATTATCCCTTTGATCAGATTAACTTTAAGAGGGCTCCAACTACATTTTTCATGTATGACTGATAGATGCATTAAATATATAGTACTGGTTTTGTCTTTAGTATAGAGGTGGTGTCATCAACAGAAAAAAAACACCAGAATAGACATCTCTGCCTAAATAGTACCTTTGCTGCCTGCCGTTCTCAGCCTCTCCCGTGCCCCTCCGTATCCTATCGTCCGCCGAGCTGGACTTCCCCACCGGAGGAACAGGGGGTCTTCTGGCAAAGTCTAGGCCCTGCTGGTTCTGGCTGAGCCCCTGGAGAAGGGCATTCCTGTGTGTGGCAGAGTGCGGTCGATGATGTCTCTGGTGGTCGTCCTGGTGATCATCCTGGAGATCACTCCGGTGGTCGCGGTGACCCTGGTCGTGATGGTGGTGGCCGCCGGTTGTCTTGCGCTGGTAGCTGGAGGGGTCTATGAGGGCGTGGCTATTGCCATGGAGATGAGATGATGATGATGTGGAGTGATGGATGTTGTTAGGGTGTTCCCCTTGCTGGCCTTTGATGGGTGAGACAGGAGGGGTGCGCCACGCCTTGGAAGGGTTGCTTGGAGGCCTGTGAGGTGACGGTGCTGCCTGATTCGATATGAAAAACAATTAAACAAAGACTTTGAGATGACGTAATAAATATCTATAAAACTACTTCCTAGACTACCAGCTCTGGACAACAACCCGCCTTGGAAAATTATCCCCAACAGTGATTACCTACATGGGTATTTGATCATAACCCCCCCCCCCCCCCCACCCGACCCTGGAACCAATATTCTTTAAACTGAAATGATATAACCATCAAGATAGCAGGAGGTATTGTAGTCTAGAATAAAATTACAAAACAGAGAAGGTATCAATATGGATTGGCTGCCTCAGGTTACAAATTTCTAAGCAAAGATCGATAAATTTTAAGGCTAAATAAAATCGCAACTGACTTCATCTCCATGGAGAAAAAAAAGTGCCACTATCTTGCCTCTTTTCCGTGATTGAACCATGTAAAGAGGATGACAGAGAAACAAACTGACCTGTAAGGAAGCAGACTGCTCTGCCCACCAGACCTCAAAGTCCTTCTGCAACTGAAGCCTAGATCTTTCCAGAAGGTGCTGTAAGTGCTCTATCTCTGTCTTCATGACTCGTAGATTGTTAAAAACATCCTTGTACCTGCGGAGTCGAGAGCAGATCACAATCGTAACAATCGTACTTAGACATATTTATACCATAGCTTTTACCAACATGGCATTGGAGCTCTTTGAAACACAGATTATAGCTGACGAGGGCAATCCATCCTTTGAGTGGAAAATAAATAAATAAATAAAAAAAATAATATCGTATGGTTCTTGGCTCCACCGAGCTTTTGTCCTAGATAGAAAGTAGTGTGCAGAGCAGCAGCATTGTCCTTGCAACTAATGGATGATGGGATGGCAAACAAAGATATATATATATACAGTAGGCTTGCGGTTGCACCATGTGAAACCACCCATCCTCTCCAACCGGCGCTATAGTTCTCCTTAGAACTATAAGCTAAGAAAGATAACCAACAGTCTTTTTCAAGACTACACCAACAGTCCTTTTCAGGACTCCCCAATCCTTCCCTCCTCTCACATGGTGCAACTGCAAGCCTACTGTATATCTACATCACCATGCAAGCCGATACTTATAATTAGCATCTAAAGGTATATATATCTACACACTATTACTCAACATAATGCAAAGTATGGTACAGCCAGGACCCATCTTACAAAGAGTTGATATCGATCGCAACTATGTACGTAAGAGATAGGGGACTGCAAACTTGCGATTGATTTGGATCAGTCACAACTCTTTATAAGACGGAGCCCAGGACAACTAGCTCAGCAAATACAGTACAGAAAAAAATGTCACCTTGCTTTCTCGTCTTCCAAGTGCATTCTAAGGTTGGCCTCGACTTCATCCTCCTCTTCAGCGACTATGTCCCCTGCCATGGCAAGCTGCATCCTACGATGCTCAAACTGACGCTTTACTTTATCTGTACAAAAAGAAAAACATAATAATAATCTGAGGTACAGTTTTTTAGACTTCCATTATGTTTTATACAAAAGTCTCCACATTTTTTAAGGAGGGTCACTGAAGGATTTTGTTTGTTGTAGTATGCACCCTGTGAGTATTTCCCTTAATTTATGTTCAATAGACATTATAAGAAGTAAATATACTACGAGAATGTAATTTTAACTACAATCTATGTGCGTCTTTCTAAACAAGGGAAACGCTCTCGGCGGTCTCGCCTGCATAACGCAATTCAATATGATAAACCAGAACGTCAATGACGTAGTGCTCATCCGCATCTCGCAACAACAAATATCGTAAATTTTATGTGGTACACTTTTGAACTGGTCAAAAAATAAAAATTTGATGCCCTGGAAGGGACATAATTTCATTTCATTTGCATAAAGTACCATAAATAATCAATGGAGCAAAATCTCACAATTCTGTATAGAAGTTTAGTGTTCAAAATTTAGCTCTACCAGATAAGGCAAACCAAATCAAAATCGGTCAAGAAATGAGGGAAAAGAAGCAATTTTTGTTATTTTTGGAATAAATTTGCATAAATTACCATAATTAATTAATGGAGAACAATTTCAAAATTCTGTGTAGAAGTTTAGTGTACCAAAGTTAGCTCTACGATATAAAGCAAACCAAATCAAAATCGGTCGAGAAATGAAGGAGAAGAAGACTTTTTTGTGATTTCGAATAAATTTGCATAAATTAGCATAGATAATGAATATCACGATTCTGTGTAAAAAAATTTAAATCCCCCTCCTAGCCCTATCATATGAAACAATCAGAATCAAAATCGGTTGAAAAATAACGAAGATGAAGCATTTTGAAAATCTTGTTGATGCCACAACAAAGTCTAAGTTTGTTGACCTTAAATGACCTTTGACCTTAACTTAGTGACCTGAAATTCTACTCACATGATTGGGGAGACTTGATAACCCTATAGTCCAAGTTTCATTGACTAAGAACTTATACTTTCAAAATTATATCAACAATTCACCGCCGCCGCCGCCGTCGCCGTCACCGGAAAAGCGGCGCCTATGTCTCGCTTTTTGCTACGCAGACGAGACAAAAATTGTGTTTTCTGTCATTGGAAGTACGGTATTGAAAAGAAGATGTAATAGTTTTTTACTTAGAGGCCTTTACAAATTAAACAAAACTTCTATTCTTTCACCGATTTCCTATAATCCTTTCAGATTGATAGGACACCAACATTAAATCCAACAACAACAAACAAATTGCAGGTAACATATTATCATTAAAATTTTGTTCACATGTGATGCATAAAACTGTTATAAACAAATCTAAAAAAAGACAAAAATAAAATGACACAAGAATATAGTGTTCACATTTCTGTATCTCATTACATACAGATATGTACAAATTCTGAGGAGCCTTATTTCACCCCCATTTACATGTGAAATAGTTTTTATTTTGCCACAGGTTTTTTTTTAAGCAGTTTACCTCATAGCAAGTGAAAGAGGCTCGAGAGGAACAACCTGTTTCACAAAGCCATCTGTCCATGACAAATGACAAAAATCAGTGACAAATCTGCTGATAACCAATAAGAAGCAAGGATTTCAGTAGCTTATAACAAAAACTGTCATTTGTCACTAATGACAAGTTTTGTGAAACCTGGCCCTAATGTGACTCACTAATATTTTGCCTGCAATCGTTGACCTGCTGTCCGTACGTCTTAGCCGCTCCATATCTCTCTTTCAGCTGATGTTTGTTATCCTCGATGGCGACGTTGTGTTCATAGTCCCGACGGAAGATCTCAAATGCTTCCTGCCTCCCAACGGTCATGTCCCCTTGTTTAATAAGTGAGAGATGGAATAAGTTTATTTTATTATTGTTATTTACATTATATTATGTTGTATGATATCATAATCGTATTGACAACACAATTCTATTCTTTACATAACTACTCTTTGATGTTTGTTATTCTCGATGGTGACGTTGTGTTCATAGTCACGACGGAAGATCTCACATGCCTCCTTCCTCCCGACTGTCATGTCCCCTTGGTGAGTGAGAGGTGGAATTATTTTATTTTATCATTTTTATTATAAAATCTGTATTACCTGAATGTACAATGTAAGCTATATAGGAATTGCGTATCAATATTGTTGTTTGTAATTAATTATTTTAATGTATCAGGCATGAATGTTCATTTCTATTCTGCCCTATCTTTATTTCCTTCTTTTCTAGGCACATAAGGACTTTCATTGTGTTAGTGATATGCGCTATACAAATAACGTTCATTTATATTATCATTTAGTGGGTGAGGGTTAGCTGACTGCTGCAACTCAAATAAAGTAGAAGCATCATATTCCTTTCTTAATTTTATCAGCCGCACACTGTATGAATAATACCAATATTGGCTTCTCTGTTCGGTGTTGATTATCCACAAAGTATTTACAGTTCTGGTGCTCTAAATGCTCCAATAGAATCTCACATTTAGCTGGCCTACCGAAAGCAGTTTTCACAACATTAAAAGAATTCCTACATTATATGTTGGAGATTAGAGTCATAATGACAACACAATTCCATTCTTCACAAAATTACTTGTATAAAAGTGCTGTAGTCGAGTGGTTTAAGCTCTTGACTTAAATTCAAAGATCTTGGTTCGATCCCCAACACGGCATTAATGTCGTTTAGCAAGGCATTAATCTACATTTGCCGCACTCGACCCATGTGAGGTAAATAGGTACCCGGCAGGAATTAATTCCTTTAAATGATTGTGCGCCTCGGAATAGAATTGTCTAGATAGACGCTATATAAATGCCTATTATTATTATTATAAACACATTAAATGCACCTACCATGCTCTTAGATCCTATACTCAAACAGACCAGTATATTACATATACATGGGGTGGGTCTCACCTAAGATTCTTCTTGAACTCTTTGGTCTGTGCGAGAGACTACTCTCCCCCTCCTCTTCCTCTGAGTGGCCCATCCTACTCCCATAACTGCTCTGTGATTGGCTGCTACCCGTAATGTGATGTCTGCTGTGGGGCGTGTCTTCCTCCGATGCAGACCTGCTATTGGTTGGATGGTGTCTGGTGTCTGGGTTGGCCTCGCCTCCTCCCACTGATGCCAGTTTGATGGCATCCAGAGCTCTCTTCTTCTCTTTCTTCAGCATGTTTACAAGAATGTCTGGTGGAATACTCGGTCAAGGAACTGTACTTGACCGGTCATTAAAGATTATGCTCAGTACTTGCAGTGAGTAAGTTTCTATTTAGGATAGAGCTTGGTTGAGCACTTTAATATTCTAATGGCTTAATCAAACATCTTTGCATTCCTATGAATCATGACCGACCTTTGTGATCCTGCTGATGAAGGTTGTCCAGAGTGTTCTATCTGGAGCGATATATGATGAGCAGAGGTAATTTATAAACCTGTTATCTGTCTTTCAAACATGACATGGTAAACAGCCTAAGAAATATGTACCGGTAAATGAATGGCAAGAGACAATGTTGTGGAAGGAAAAGAAAAATAATATATCACATTGTCCCATATGTGCACTCTCTAATCCCTGTCTTAATCTCTACAGAACCTGATCTAATGAATAGCAAATATAAATGGATGTCTTTTACAGCTATCAATATCAAGGACACCTGTCAAGACAGCGTCACAACATCAGAAAAGATTCTTCAGATATACCCTGGCATCAAAGGAATTAGAGAAGGTCCAGACACAGTGTTAATGTCTATGTAATTTGGGAGTCTTACTAAAAGGCTTACAAGAAAGGAGAAAGCAAACAGATCTTATCAATGCATACACAGATCTCTGTGGATATTACCCGACTCGGCACATATACTTCTTATTCCCCCTCCCCCAAACAAAGAACAAAGAGGCCACTCAACTACAGTCAAACCTGCTTTAATGTCCACCTGCATAAAAAGACCAAATGTTTGGTTTCCCTTGAATATGGTTTCTTATTTAAACCTGTACATAAAGACCACCTGCCTGTAAAGACCAGTTTTCATGTTTCCCTCGAGCGGTCTTTATATACAGGTTTTACTGAAATAATTCCTTGAAATGCTAGAGCGCCGAAGTGGCTGCCTTGCTAAAGCCAGGGTAATAATCGGGGCAGTGCCAGGAGCGTCACAAAGGTGACAGACATGTGCGCTATATAAGAAGCCACCATTATTATTATTACTCTATTGCTCAGACAATCTGTCTGTATAAAAGGATACTGATCTCGTTATCTCTCTGTTGCACCATGCTCTGGAGTTTCTTGACCTCCGCCCCTGCCATGTAGCTGGTATCAGGGGTGTGGCTCGGGGGCGGGGTGTCCTCGGGTCTGGAAGACCTCTCCTCTTGATGCTTCTGAGGCGAGGGTTCCGAGGAGGAGGAGGAGAATGTCTTACCTTGGGAATACCGCTGCAGAAACAAGGGATGCACAAATGTATTATAGCCCATCTGCAGTAGTTTGGCCCAGGGGGATTAGACCACCCTACAAGGTCACTGACAGGTGGGTTTCTCACCAAATCAGCTCTCAATCAACATAAGAAAGAGGGGATCATGGGAGACCAACAGGCACTGATTAGGCATTGTTTGCTGTATAGAGGGCGCAAGTAGCTACAAGTAGTACAGTGGGGCTTTAACATTACTTGAGACAACTAGATATTTGGTAAGTAAATAATACAAATTACTTTAACAGACAGACACTTATAAATGTTAGCTTCATTGGTATCATTTTGTTTTACAGCACACCAGTGCAAGTTTCATGAATTGCCACATATTCTGTATCTCAGATATGAGTTTCGTTTCTTGTCATTTCAACAACAACAAATATTAATCATATAATGCCTCTTCCTGAATCTCTCTCTCTTATTGGGAAAATACATACACATGCATGATCAAGGCATTGATTAGGCATTGTTTTATATATAGAGGGAGCAAGTAGCTACAAGTAGTACAGTGGGCCTTTAATACATCTACAAATTCTCTAAGCGCTTTACAGATATACTATGACCCCGGTCATTGGATAGGAATGTCCTTTTTAGTGTTAAAAATAACAATAGTCTTGATAACAAAGAAGTTTAAAAGATTCTTGGGAAATAGGACAAATAGTTTAGAATAAAATGGGTAAGATTAACATTTTAATAACAGCCATGACATCACTGACATACAAATATGACAAAATTTGTTGTTACCCTCAAAACATAATTGTCAGTCGTCACATACCTGATATTTACCAAAAAAAATTATTAAGCAGGCTTCCATGAAAATTTAGATATATCTGGCTTTTTCTAAATAAATATGCCAGGTTCATTCTCCGAGAAAGAACTCAAAAAGGAAACTTTTTGTTTTAATTATACCTTTAATATCCTGAAACATTCATTGATCTTCCTCATGTCAGCTCCGACATTCAGCCGACACTCGGGGTCAGGGTCCTCTACGTAGGCAGCCACTCTCTCTTGTAATCTGTGATTTAATGGTTAATGGAATAATTATATATCATGGTTCAACTATATAAAACCTCTTTTTATCATTCTCAGAGAGCACACTCGTAGCCTACAAAAGGAAATATGTTATTCTGTCATTATACCCTTTATGGTGCACCCAAAGTCATGGTGATTTGACGGTGAGAAATAACATATAAAACACAGGAAACGTTTTGATTTTTCTCATATATGCTCGTACATTCATGGCCTCTCATGTATTCTGTCATTAATTGGTAAATAGAAAAATGGCATATTGTTCACTACCTTAAAACAAAAACACTGGATCAAATTTTGCACGTCTATGAATAGCATAGGGCATTTACTTTGGGAAGAACAAAACATATAGTTGCACAATAAAACTCAGCCCAGTGAATACTCATCCCCCCCCCCCCCCCCCCATCATGTGAAATTATGTGCCAGAATATTGACCAGGCTATTATTAAACAATATATTTAACCCATTGCCTACGGGAGTCAGGTGGCTGCTGTATAAAATCATATGAGAATGAGAGAATTCAGTAGTCAGTGGATTAAGAGTACTTTCACCTGATCTTTTTTTGTTTTCTTCTAAAAGTAAGTGAATTACATACATGAGATGGGTAAAACTTAATAGTGGTCCAGGAGGCTGCAACTTTGGCTCTACTTAACCGACTAGAATGTTAATAATAATAATAATAATAATACAGCATTTATTATTATCGATCTAGTAAACTATTCTGAGGCGCAGAGGAATATAATTGGAATGAGATACATAGAGAAATGAGAAGGGGGGAAGAATAGAATATTTACCTGTCAATGTCTTCTTGCGTAAGCTCTTCGGTTGACTGCTCTCCTGATGTCAAGGCTAACTGGTTCTTCAGTTCAGAGATCTCCATCTTCAATTTGGCAATCATCTGAAATGAACAGCATCAAATGGATAATGAATGGTGGGCCCAGTACCAAAGATCACAGAAAGGAAAGATTTATCCCTTGTAATTTTCAAGATGATGATAGTAATCCTCCAAAAGATTGTGGAAATGCTAGGCAGAGACAATTTCAATTTGGTGTAGATATCATGAATATTTATGTTGCCATTGAGTGTAGCTAGTAAGCTTTGGAATTAATTTGGTAACAACTCTAGCTACTTTTCTTTGCCTCAGATGAAATCCTGGCCCTGTTCATGAAATTTGTTATTAATATTACATGATACAGTCATTGATTAGCTACAAAAAATTGCATTTGACTAGCTGTAAACAAAATTTTCATTGTTAATTTTTTTTCTCATAAACATGTGGCAATTGTAATGAAGAACATGCAGGGCCCTGATGATTGTAAAATGTTCTAATCTAACTAAGAGTGGGAGAAAGAGCAAATGATTTAGCTGGTCCCCACACTCAATTGTTCCTTTACAATCTGTAAGCACTCCCATCATCCGTGCAATCCACATGATAATGAATTAGTTTATTTTATTACATAAACTGATTCAAGCTCCATGATCATATCATAACTATAGAGATTCATACCCTTTGCATTATCAATCCCGCTTTAACCGTTGCAATGATATAACATCTACTCACCAATTTTGGATCGAGTTCCTCATTTAGAACAGCATCATTCTTGATCAAGGCTACGCGCTGAGCGAAGCGACATGTTGATATTGATTCCTGCACAGCAAAGTGAGTGGGGGAACAAAACAATGTTAGCGGAAGTGTTCTTATATAAGAACAATGTTGGTCTTAAAATAACAATCTCTACAGGTTTGAACCTCATTTTCTTTGTTATTGTTTATTTCAAGGATAGGATTACCTCTAAGCAATGGGAAATAATTTTTGTTTTAAAGCAGGACTGAACTACTTATAGCTACTTACGTCCTCTATAGAGCCAACAATGCCTAAGCGGTACCCATTGATCCCCTATGGTCCCCTTTTTCTTAAGTTAATTGAGAGCTGATTTGATGAGATAACCATCTGCCAGTGACCTTGCAGGGTGGTCTAATTCCTCCTAGCCAATCTAGTGCAGACAGGCATAAATACAAATCTGATATTTTTCTTTTCAGGCTCAAAATAGAGTTGGGTAACTTACACAAAAATGATCTCTTAATTAGTCTTCTAATATCAATTTTTAATCAATACCTCTTCTTATTTGATGGGAAATTCATTCTCATGTAATAAGGAACTGATAAAAAATGAAATTAACAGTATTGATATTCGTCAGTATGCCTGGTTGAGTTACATCCTGTGTTACTTCTCAGACAAGGGTGGTGTTTCACAAAGA
Organism: Strongylocentrotus droebachiensis; assembly: GCA_035222895.1. Lineage (NCBI taxonomy): Eukaryota > Metazoa > Echinodermata > Echinoidea > Camarodonta > Strongylocentrotidae > Strongylocentrotus > Strongylocentrotus droebachiensis. The sequence goes on from JAVYIG010011100.1 coordinate 33,935, forward strand.
TCTTAACATAAGAGTTAAGTCGAACATAACTCTACGTTGGACTTAAACATTATGGAGAGCCATTTGTAGCCGTAAAATAAAATATATTCAAAAGCAAAAATTCAAGTATTTTAGATTTTTTATAAATTCCACATCAAGAACATGAAATCTCCTTGATAATAGAAAATATGGATGATTGAATCAACATTTTATGCTTTTCATAATAACTTTTACAAAATATTTTCATAGATGCTAACAGATTTCCATAATTGTTAAGTCCAAATTGGAGATAAGTTAAACTTAAGATCTTTGTGAAACACCCCCAAGGACTCTTGACAAAGACGGTTATTGACCATGCTTACATCAATGTTCTTCTTCTCCACAGAGCAGGTCGCTATCATGGTCGTCATGCAGTTACCTCCAAGACTGTCCCTCAGCACAGCAGTCATCATGGAGTTACGATAGGGAATGTGTGTACGTGACTTCTCTGACAGGGCCACAATCACCTGGACATCAAAGATTCAAATTGGAATTGAAATCCAAATAAACATTTGAAGATTCAAATAAAAATTGAAAATTCAAAGAAATATTTGAAGGTTCGATTGAGGAACTTAATGAGATTTACATTTATCTTATGTTTATTTGTTTATCATCTATAAAAAAAAATCTTTCTAAATCACATACATCAGAAGAAATATTCAGTTTCACAATTCACTGAAAATGAAATATTCAATGGGATTCAAATGTTCTTTGCTATTTTTTCTTTTACATGAGACTAAAACTAAGATCTTGTTCACTATATTAGAATAGATACAAAATTAAATGCAAGTGGTAGAAGACTAATTGGACAGATACTGTGTTAGTTCTGACTTCTGATCATGTCTTCCACAGATTCTACCAAAAGTCTTCCATTGAATAAAGTGTGTGAACTTTTGAATTCCTACAAATCCGGGGAGATTTTGAAAACTTCTCAAAATAATCCTTACCTGTTCTAGGAAGTGGAGAGACAAATTGATATACTTGGCTTCCTTCAAAAGATTTCCTCCGACTCCAGTTTTTGCAACTCTCTCTGATCTGAAAGGATAACAAAATAACGCACAGATTATAGACATTTACACAAAGAATTATACATACATACAAGCCAATCATTTGTCGCTAGCATGAAATTGAGATTTCCACACTAATGCTTCTCTGATTTTCCTCACAATTGGACTAGTCTACTGTTCTGCTTCCACACAAGGCAACCTGCTTGTTTTTCTCCCCCCACACCCCCCCCCCCCCCCCCCCCTCTCCTTTGGACCTATTTAAATACAACGCAATCCCGGAGATTCCAAAATTTATTTTTGAACCACTATCTAAATCTCTACATTTCTTTCCATGAGTAAACAAACACAAATCTTACTAATTAATGAGATTCTCATGTCAATTCACGACACTATTATCGTTAGTGTGTTTTTGTGAATTAAATATTATTTGGCTTATGTTCTGTGTTTCAACAAAAGACAGTGGAATTACACTCTTTATTACCACCAGAGCCAGCAGAAAAGAGATTCTAAAATCGTTCTTAAACGTGTAGAGCCAACATGTGAATGTGGGTGAAATTGGAATCACATTTCATTCAAAGTCCCCCTTTTTTCGTGTAAGAATGTACCTTAGGCCTAAACAAAAAAGATGTTGTATTGCCCTTTGCGATCGACCAAAAAATCTTGAAATCTATGGTCAGCTTTTAAAAAAAAAAAAAAAATCTTTAACATTTTTTAGAAGAAAAAAATGTATTAAGCATTCAAAACTGAAAAATATCAGCCCAAAGAGGAAGTTTTAACAAAAAAAGATTTCCGACCGACCGACCCATGTTTTGGCACCTAAAAGGGCAATACAACATCTTTTTTTTAAAGCCTTATGTCAACACAACCTTGTTTACAAGTACTCACCCGGCCAAGTCAACAAGATGTACCTTAGCCCTCCGAAGGGTGGCCGAGCCTGCTTCACGTACTGACACGTGTATGGTGAAGATACAGTGAGATCTGGTTGAGGCTTGGTTCATTGGAGTCTGTTGAGGGTCATTAAGAAGAAGTTATGGGTATTATTTTGTATGTAAACAAAAATACAGGTATTCTCATGCAACAGATATTTAAAGACTTAAATGTTTAAATAATCAGTCGAGCCTCCAATATCTTTGGTGCGAAACAATTTTAATCATGTCAAAAACGAGTTTTGTCTCCACAATTAGGATTCCATATTTTCTTATGAATATTATACCTTATTAGAGGTTGCTTTAAATTTGATTAGTTCTGAAACAGCAGTTTAAATACTGAAAGCCACCCTGTTTAAATGAAATTAATAAATGAATAAATAAAAACATCATCAAGTACTGCACTGTCTTCATAAACCTGGCCTCAAACCAATATCGTATGACAAAATAAAGCCTGGGGAAAAGAAACAATCATCAAATTGGTATCTTATATCAGCAACGGGACTCACCTCTGCAATCATCCTGTTTGTATCTCCTAGGAAGAGCCAATTGAGAGCCTCCTCTTCGTTGGATGCCTGGTGTGTCATGATGTTCTTCATCTGGGTGTTACCATCACTGTCCTCCATCAGCGTCACCTTCCTATAACATTAGAGAGCACAGTGAGTGAGACTTTCTTTCACAGACTCTGGTCCTCAAGCCCTCTATATTTTTTCACAAACTTTTATGCAATACAATGAGACTTGAGCCAATGTGCGGCATTTGGCCTACACATCTACAGCATTGTACAATTCAGACCTTGCAATATATACCAGTACTCACACTTGTAGTGAGAACCTCATGTCCCTTCACTGATATTGACAACCCACAACAGGTGTCATATCTAAACAATTGTCAGTTTTAATTAGCTATGGTTGATATGCAAAATAATAACAAGCTTTTGCAAATATGAAAAAGTGAATTGTAGCTCTAGTGGGACTTTCAAAAAGAAAAAACTTCACGATGATGGTGGGGAGAGCAGCCAAAGGTACGACACATGCTCAAGCGACAATGGCGCCAATTTGTAACACTAAAAAGAATTTCAATCTTTTAACCTGCACCCAACACTCTGCCTAGCCCTTTCTTTGATGAAATTGAGCCCAGGATAAATGACGCAGGAACAAATGTTGGATCACAGTGCAGCCAACCATGTTTTTAATGAGAGAGGTTTTGATGGGATGAGGGTGGGTAGCACTTACGGTAGATCTTCCAGCTTTGCTGCTTCATGCTTGGGATCCAGAAGGTCATAGCCACTCTCATTGTACAGCTCCAAGTATGATATATGTGTTGTGTAAACATATTCAGGATTCTATATGACAAAAGAACAGGGGTAATAGAGGCCTCCATTGCATATGGTTTCAAATATATATATCTGTAGTAGTTTATTATCACTTTATTGTTTAAAAAGTTAAGGTTAAATACAACTAATTTCCAACCATCAAGCCCTTCGATTTAAAAACATGGAAGAAACAAAAGAAAAAAAAACATGTAGATATCCTTGAAAGAGAACCAATTATTCATGTATTGCCTACAAACGCACTGCGACATTTGGTAGATAACAATAATAAAGAATTAAATATAAATAATGGCAAATAGAAACTCCACGTACACCAAGATTACAAATCAAATTAAATAGAAAACCCTGTTATTAGCAACACCGTGCATCGTACAATGTACATGTACATTACAGTATTACATTACCGGTAGTTCTGTTATAAAAACTATTATTTAGATGCACAATAACAAATAACAAACAGGCATCTACACTTACATTATCTACAATATATTCCACATTAAAATGTGAAAAGTCTTTTGTATTATAAAGAAAAAGAATAAAAGATAGAATTACCTTTGCATACTGCTCATACAGGTAGGAGAGTGTACGAGGTATTATCCCTCTATCAACAAAGCGCTCTGCACCTCCAGTTATGGTAAATGTTTTGCCACTCCCAGTCTACAAATAAATTTCAACATGCTGAATGATAATTATCAGTTCAGAAATAGATTAATTTTCCATATACTATAACAGCACAGTCTAAATGAAACCACAGATTAAAATTTTTAAAAAAGAACTGTCAATTGGCCCAACACGAGGAACAACAGAAAAATGGCAAATTTGTTTTTGTAGGCATTCCAAATTGGAAATTTGTCTTCCTACAGAAGCACAGAACAGATATTCTATCTGTAAGTGAAAACATTCACATAATAAGGGGCAATTAAGCAACTATCTAAATTCTATTCTTTTTAATTCATGATTTCCTTCTTATAACTTACATCTTCTGTTTAACACCAAATATTGCCAAAAGGCAGCGAGCATAGAAACTGTGAATAGTACTGTGTTGGCAAATTCAAGAACAAAAGGAGAAAATGTGAGGACATCATTATCTTCATAAATAAATGTAATTTTATTTGAAAAGTCAAAGCAAAGAAAAAAAATGAAAAGGACTTGCAGTTTTACTTACTTGACCATATGCAAATATTGTTCCATTGTATCCCATAAGTGCACTGTTTAGAATATAAAAACGAAAACAAATCAAGTTTAGGTTGGTTAATGACAGAATAAAAACTAAGGCGATTGGTTAAAAAAAAATTCATTTTAGAAAGTCATGAGTGTCTTTCACAAAAGTAAACTCAAATTCTGTGAAAGTTTTACCAAAAGTGTTTACTGGAGTAAATGAAGGTATAAAAGTTTACACATAAAGAATCCTGCTACGATTTTTTTTTGTCCTTCTTCTTATTTGTTTTCCCGTACACATCATAGCTCCACTTCAAAACTACATCAAGTCAAAATTTTACAAAAAGACCACTACAAAGAAAAATTTGAAAATGGTCTTCTTAAAATACGGAATTAGTCTCCATATTTCAGACTTGAATTCTATGAAAGTATAATGTGGTACATGTAATTATTTTAAATCCAGAAACTGTCGGACATGAATTACAAAAATTCAGTACTGCATCAGTTGTGATGAAAACTTTCATGGCATAAAACCCTCACGAATCTGAACCGCTTACAAATTTGCAAACATGTGCAAGAATCAGAGCCAATAGTTTTACAGTAAGTAAAGACCAAGAATGACTCACTTGTCCACAACATCCCTTGCTACATATTCAAAGATCTCATCCTGTTTAGTCTTCTGCTCAAAGACCTTCTCAAAACGGAAAGCGTACTCCTCTTTCTTATTGTTGATGAATCCTGAAGCCTGGTCTCTGGGAACCACAAATGAGAGCCTCGTTGGCTCCTCGTTATCATCTTCGTCAACCTCGTAGAGCTGGAGAAAAACCAAGATAGATTTCATTGTAAAAGAAAATAAACAAGTAAATTCAGTTTCATGCACTGCCTCACCTGGCTCTCACAAATGGATGAATATCACCTTGTAAATCATTAAGAAAGTTTAGAGTCTGAAATGTAAGAGGTAAAAACAAACAAACACAGAACTACTACCAATAAAACTCCTGAAATATTTTAATTGTATCAAAGGTACTAAATAACCCATTTTGTGGGTCTTCTCCTGTGGCTCGTTTGTAAATCTTAAATATGCATCTTCGGTCAATGGCTGTATATGGGTTTGTAAGATGTGATTTGAATTCTGTGTACAATTTATATTTAGTCTAAATTTGTTAAGAATGCAACAGCCATATAGAGTCTAAGCAAAATATATTTTAAGATGAATTTATAATCGAGTAGAAAAAAAATATTGGAAAATCATCATATAGTCTAGGTCTACTCAAAACCCACTTAGTCAGAGACCGTAGACACATTTATCCTCAACTTTGCAAGGACTAGCCATATAGGTGGTAATATGAAATATGATATCACCTAGCCTTACTTAGCACTCATTGCTCTACATGAAGGAGGTACAAAATGTAGGCCCTAAACAAAACCTAAAATGCTTTTGAAATCACCCCTCCCCGCGAGAACATTGCACACTCGCTTTGGAGTCAAGTGGAATCTTCTTTTTTGTCATACAAAGCACTTTGAAATCAGTCATGAATTTATCCAAAAATATGAGACTTGATACCGAAGCTAGATCTAAAGCACTTTGTGATAAATGAGCTAACGTGTGATTTACCTCTCACGAGAGTTCTCCATGTTGGTTCTGCCCGGAATGCAAATACAGGCATTGCCAATATGATACTTTAACTTACTTTACGATAATAAGCGATTAGTTTAGTATACTTTGGCGCACACACAGAGTTTAATCAATTTATATTTGCAAACAACCTGCGTCCTGTGCCCGACTTTTTACACCAATAATAATCAATTTAAACAAATCGTCACTAAAGCAATTGAATAACGAAGCATCTAAAGTTCATACTTTGATTTATTATTGTCAACTAAACAACCACTCATTTAAAATGACTTCCCAGCCCGACAGTCACGGACACAATTCTTGAGCCTTTATGTTTTACTTTAGTTTTATTTTTAGGTTCATTCCATCCATCATTCATCAAACACAACAATTCATTGGCCATTGCATTGACATCATCTTCTACGTAGTCGTAGTTCTACTGACCTGAAATTATAAGTTCATGTTACTAAAATAGATACAATAATCTGACAATTCCAGACTGGACAGCCAAATCCCAGTTCCCTTCTGACCTGCATAGTTTATTTTATCAGCGCGGCGCGCGCGATGTACAGTTACGCCCGCGGTACTTTTGTGGATCTGTAGCGCCCTACTTTTGCGCTACTGTATTTGTTAGCTCTCGTATCATTCGTGCATAACTTAATTGTGTTTTCCAAAATTCCTAATTTGAATTCTTTGCTAGATAATTGCTTTTGTCTGTTAACATTCGTACTTTTGATAATGATTTGCTGTTCTGATTGTACTTTATTATGAATGTATTTGTAACTGTCATTTTGCTTGTATTGTCTCAAAATGTCTCATTTGTTATCGTAAACAAACACATTTTTCTCGAATTTGCCATTAATTTTGTTCTTCGAGCGTCTTCTAGGACTTTCTCAATCCTCGCGCTGATTGGTCCTCACCTCCGCTTCGCCAACCTCGCTTTCTTATTGGTTCAGCGCTCCGCCGAATTCTCAGCTTTGCGCGTCGCTTTTCCTTTCAAGCTTCACTCCCGCTTTCATCTTGGTCGAGTCAACATCAACTCCCGTTTCATCTACCTACGGTCGAGTCCGCATCTATATCCAGCACGATCATGTTGCTGCTTGACTTTTGACTTTTATTCATTCTCGATCATCTGTTCGGCGATTCACTGCCACGAACATACGAATTTGATCTTGTTGCTTTCATGAACTTTTCGTTATTCAACTTCACCCAGCCTGCCCGACTCACCGCAGCTGGTCGTTGGTTACGTTTTCAACTTCATGAACTTTTCGTTATTCAACTTCACCCAGCCTGCCCGACTCACCGCAGCTGGTCGTTGGTTACGTTTTCAACTTCATGAACTTTTCGTTATTCATCTTCTCCCAGCCTGCCCGACTCACCGCAGCTGGTCGACTTGATTCCTGATTTCTTCATCGCTGTCTTCAAACTTTACCTCCGTTCGGCTCTTCAGCCCCGACTTCAACGGAGCGTCGCAAGTCTCCGAGATGTCATCATTCCTCGTGATCTCCCTTCTGGTTTCTCGTTCATCTTTTCGCTCTTCGATTTTTTCTTCACGTCCTGATCACTCGTCCTCCTAGTCTTCGACTTCTGTCGCGATCGCCGCACCTTCCCGCGCACGATATTTCGCGACATCCGATTTACAGACTTTGGACTTTAGTTTTGGACTTTGAACTCTGTTTTTAACTTTTACTTCATTGCTAGTCACGTGACACGTAAGCAATTTTATTATTATATTTCGATGATCTAACTTGTTACACTATTCGCTCTGCATGCTCACACTTGGCATGTTACGCACCTCTGCCATTTCATTCATGTAACTTGATTCTTTTTATTAGTGACATTGTGCCGTCAAGATTCAGAACTAGACATTTGTTTGTTATTTATAATAAAATTGGAGTAAAAATGGAATACAATTTTGTCTGGTGTTTTTGTCACGTCATTGACGTTGCCGGAATATTTACGCAGCCTATTTTAACCTTTTCATTTTTATCAAACACTGGACATTTATCTCATTACACATTTCATTAATATTCTAAAGATCTACGGGCTCGGCTGTAAAATACGCCAGGCCCAGTGGCCTAGCTAGGGTCAAGAAAAGCCCTACCGTCGTCGTCGAACGCGACGCTCCAAAATTAAGATCAACAATTTTAGTACCATTCTTACCCCAGTTTTGGCCTTGGTTGGCTTTACTCGGCAGAAAATCTTAATTCCCTGCTTCACCATTTCATCCCTTTTCCTGAAACACAAGATTGAACCTTCTTTTCAGTCAAAATAGTATCAGATATTGGCTCTTGCCAACGGTACACAAATTAATTTCTTTTTCAGCAACGCAAATTCAGGCTTTTCACTAAATTCAATTAAAAGTCGACATAAAATATCAATTTTGAACTTGTTTTTAACACTAAATTTAATTTTTAATTTTGATATCATGATAATTAATTTTTACAAATATAAAAAATGTATTAAAAACTAACATATTATATATTTAGATTTACATATAGTCTATATATTGTTTGGCAACATTGGATGAACGAAAATGAGCCACTGGTTTTTCATCATTTTCATAGCTCACATTATAGCAGTTCACCATTCTGTGGCGCCACTTTACCCTATCCCATTATTGCAATGTCTTCAATGCTATCATGCATGACTTTATAGAAATTCCTCCCTACACTAATTTTAGGAGGAATTATTTAAATTTATCCACCAGAAAGCACAGATAATTATATCTCTTTAGAGTGGCAAGTTTTCTGCCCAATATTTCACTCAATCAAAGTATTTTATTGAAGCGATTTAGTGTGTTCATCTTGGTAACTAACAATTTTCTTTTTATTATATTAATATCATGCATATCACTTACCAACCCTTTCCCCTCCTCTCTATCATTCTCTCTCTCTCTCTTCTCTAACTCCTACCGTCACACTTTCTCTCTCTCTCTCTCTCTCTCTCTCTATATATATATATATCTTTCTCTATCTTTCATCTGTTCTTCCCCCCCCCCTTCTCTCTCTCTCTCTCTCTCTCTCTCTCTCTCTCTCTCTTCTCTCTCTCTCGGCTCTCTGTATATCGATTTTCACTCTCAATCTCTCACTCCAAGTCTCTCTTTCCGCCTATATCTCTCTTTTGTCTGTCTTGTATCGTTCATCAAGACAAGTATCTTTGAAAAACAAATGCACACACAAATACTTGTTGTTTAATGACATGGTTTATTTCAATGAAAGCTATACAATAAATTATTTTTCCGAAATGGTTTTATTTCCAGATTATTTTCGACATAGATGCAGTTTCTTAGCAACCCATCGCTTGACACGCCTCCATCTACTGGGCCGATGGAGTCTGGTGATTTGACTTTGGATGGTGTCGAGGCTAGGGCGATGGTCAGGATTATCGGCCATGCACTGAGCTCCTAGCTTGGACAGTTCTCGAACCGCGGGAGAACGGTGACCTGCAGGAAGAAAGAAATAGAAAATAGAAAAGAAAAGAGGCGTTACAATATATTTTGCCACTGTTTCTATACTTCATATACTGCATAATAATTATTAACATAATTTATATATAAACATCAAAGCTGGATGTGCTTGCAGCCCCTACGATACAGCGCCACCATGACATTTTATAGAAAGAAAACTGTGAGGAAATTTAATCAGACTGAGTAGCTTTCTTACAAAGGATTAGAATAATGCATATGAAATTTTTTGTAAACCTATCTCTTTTTTTGAAAAAAGATAACTATAATTACGAATTTACACTAAGTATGAAATTCGTTTTTACCTCCAAATATCTCTCCCATATCGGAGAGGACACGGCCGACTGAAAACACATCTGAAGCGATGGATGTTGGCTGCTCATCCAAAACAACCTCAGGTGCTATATAGTCTGCCTCTCCTCCATGTTCATACGCCATTTTGAATTCTTTGGAAACTCCGACCATTTTCGCTGGGGCGGTGATCGTACTTGCCATCCCAAAGTCGATGATGACGGCGTTGTATAGCTTGCCGCGTTTTTCCAGGAGCACGTTATCGTTCTTGAGGTCATTATGGAGAAGTCCCTGATCATGGAACTCCATCATGCCCTTGACGATGTCCTCTGCGATCTTGACAACGTTGCACATCGACAGCGATGGCGGTTCGTGGAGAGGGTAGCCGGTACCCGTCTTCTTACACCCCACGAACTCGACGGCCTGGCAGAGTTCGTTACCGAGATCAAGGGTACCCCAGAACTTGGGAAAGTAAGGGCTGTCTGACATCAACTGTTGAATCATTGCCTCCTTTGTTGCTCTGGTCCTGGTTGCCTTGAGTTCTTCAACCATTTCACCAGGCGAGGCGAAGTCGTCTGACCATGACGGCTCTTTGATGGCAAGAGGAACGCCTGTGGAACGATGACGTGCTATCACAACCCGACCATAGCTGCCCCTTCCAATTTCTTTGAGCGTAATGATGCTCTGTGAGAAGAGAACAAGTATATTGAAATTTAAAGCAAACTTATTATGATAAAATATAAGACAGCAGTAAATTCCATCAGTATTCCAACATCGCTGAGAAGGGATGAAATATTGTTTCCCAAAATTGCTTACACTTTATAACTTCTGAGGGATTCTTCTAATGAGGACTTAAAAACTGACTAAGTCCATCCAATGTTTCAGTGGTATATCAGTTCTTGCTAAGAAATCTCCCCCCCCCCCCCTCTCTCTTTAGGCCATCATGGATCAAGATGCAACTTTTCTATTACAAGAAAGGAACTTTGACTTTCATACCTTTACAGTCCATCCCATGTCAAAGGTCACGAGATCATCGAGTATGAGAGTCTGACATGAGACTTTAGGTTTCAGCATGTGGATGACCTCTTCATCAACACTCTTGTTCTGGTGGGCCGATATCTCTGGCTCAAGAGTATTACTGTTTTGAAGAAGAAAAAAAAAACAAGAAATTTTAAACTAAAAGGTTATAAATAAATCCCACCAAAATCAAAAGGACTGGTTCCTCTTTTAAAATGAATATGAGTGTGTTAAGGGTGGATGCTAAGGCATTTGAAGATCCTTAAGTGAATGATCATCGATTTTCTTTCATGAAAAAAATGTATTGAGATCTTTTTACTCAGCAATATGCATGATGGCTTTCAAATATTGTGGGCATCATTACTCTTAATTACAACACTTCTACTCGACGGTAATTCATTTAAGTATCATAAACAAATTGAATTCCGGATTTACATGTTTAGAAGGGGGAAAAAGAGAGAAATATTTGCTGCACCTCTGTTTTGGAATGAACGTTGAGATTGCAGAAGAGTCGGTTTGCTGGTCTTTCGACTCCTGGGGGAAATCTCCACCGGGGTAAGCTTGGGCTTCTTGCTTAGCTTTGACCAGTACGGCTTTGACTATCTCAATGGCTTGAAGGATCTCATCCCCGTGGTCGGACACTGGTCCCATGGCTAGTCTTTGACGGCGATTTGCCATCCGTTGAGCCCTCCGCTTTCTCTGAGCTGACATACCGATGTCTACCATTGTCAGAGACTTTACGATTTATCTACGAACAAAATAATATTCAGTTCGGGAGTGAATCTCTTTTTTTTTAAAGCAACGGTTCTTAACTATTCGATCACATTTATTTAATCCATAATTGTTTTGAATTTTGTTTGAACATAATTGTACATAATTTGTTCTTAATTTGGCATAGGCCTACCAGTCATCACTGGATTTAAACTTGAATTAGGTATATCATTACATTCGCGTAACATTGCCCTTTAGATAAAATACATACAACAGTCTTATGATATAAAACTTATGGGAAATGGAATTATATGGTAACTATTCAGTTTATTCCATATCCATGTGTGTGGAAAAGAGGGAATTTTGACTGAATTACCTGACATTGCCCTTTAGATAAAATACATACAACAGTCTTATGATATAAAACTTATGGGAAATGGAATTATATGGTAACTATTCAGTTTATTCCATATCCATGTGTGTGGAAAAGAGGGAATTTTGACTGAATTACCTGATAACAAAGTCGAAATCTCGGGAGAAATCTCTTTTGAAGAAAGTGATTGAATTCGCTGATTCAATGAAAAAAGTTTCGAAAGCACTTCAGAAGAAGCAACATGTGCACTCGGAAGCTAGATCAAAACTGAACACAAAGCGCAACGGTTTGTTGTCTAAAGAGCTAGAGACCATTCAACGCGCACCCATACCAACCATTGTGTCGTCATCGAGGAAAACTTTAAGCCAATCAGAGCGCAGTAAATCTCTACCCAGTAAAAGCTAGAGCGTGGATATGCCTAGCGTAGCATCATGAGGTCACAGTGGTAGCGCGACTTTTACGCATGCGCTTTGAACCAATCAGAGCTCGATTGGCAGATTGAATGGAATTTCGGGTAGAAATACCAAGGGTAAATGATTATTGGAGGGTCGATAGGGGAATGTGCCCCCCTTGATTTTAAACCGATTAAATCAAGGCAAATCTCTCGATTGTCAAATACAATTCTTCTGATTATAATATAATTATGTCTATTACTATATGACAAACAGATAAACCTAACATATTTTGATTCTTCTGATTAAATATTATATTTATATATGACCAAGATAAACCTAACATATTTTGATTCTTCTGATTAAATATTATATTTATATATGCAAATTTCAAAACGAATTCCCCAGTTTCAAGGTTCTAAAGCTTATATTGCTTCAACTAAAGATCTTGTATACCGTAAAGCCAAAGAAGAATACTAACTGGTAACTCATTTTTGTTAAATAGAGGTTTGAAATAAATACCTTTTGTGGCTGCATGCATTCCTGTTGTATTTATTTTTCAATTATCATTTTACGATGAACGTTCTCAGAACTGATATATATATATATATATTTTTATGTATTGTGTTACTCTCCAATTATTTGTAAATATAGTGATTCTGTTTTGACTCAATAAGACATAAAATATATATTACAAGGGGATGAAAATCCCTCGGTTAGCATTCCCACATTTGAGGAAATTAGGCAAATTTGTATTTATTTAAACAAAATTGTATCTCACCTCTTTAATAAATAAGTTTTAGAACTTGGAAACAAGCTTGTTTGCTCTCTCTCTCTCTCTCTCTCTCTCTCTCTCTCTCTCTCAGTCTCTCTCTCGCTCTCTCTCTCTCTCTCTCTCCTCTCAGTATAAACCATCATACCCTCTTTCTCTATAACATACTGTATCCTGTATGTGTTTTTCTCATAAAATCAATAAGTTGAATTGAGAGGTTCATTAGAACCCAATAACAAGTTAATTATTAATTACGAAAAGACTTTGGCATGCAAATGCAAACTTTCAACTAAGTTAGCTAAGTGTGCATAATAATATATAAAGTAACTTTCCCTATGAGTTAATGTTTTCTAAATGCGTTAATTTTTTAAAGTAAATGTTTCTGCATTTATTGAAAAATCAAACACAAAATATTAAATCAACAACAATAGTGAATAATATTAATGATTTACATAACATGCATGTGACATTTGACAACAACAAAAAACATTATAAATTAATTGAAAACTTGAAAGTATGGAAGTAAGTCAAAGAATCAAGATAATTGCAGAGGCCAACATATTTTTAAGCATGAATGCTCGAGTCGATAGCAGCCGAGAAGGGGGTGGCACATAAAGCTGTTATAGTAGTATGTAGGAGAATAGAGTGTCACGTCGAAAGATTTTTTCAGAAAATAGGCCTATATCTTAATAAAACGTGGGAAGAAAGAAAAGAAAGAAGAAGGAAAACAAATTTGAAGTGTGTACATGTGGGTGTGTGCAGTTGAATACTGTTGAAGTAAGTGTTTGATTCGTTTTGTTCATGAACTGGTCATCTTATATTAAATAATATAAACAAACATTTGCAATCGTTAAGACCCTTATAATGTTTATGAATATTTGGATATTAAATATTTTTTCATCGAGGCTTTGAATGAATATACATTGTCGCTCATAAAGGTGGAATATTTTAGTTTTACCCCAATTTATGGAATTATTAAAAAAAATATTTAAAAATAATAGATCTAGATAATAGTATACATTCTCAGATTGTATTGAATAATAATTTGCTAATGTGTGTTTTGCGGGACTGCTAAAGCATGTGTATGCTACTATGCTTATTAACTAGGGGACTTACGCCCTCAAGTCATAAATGACAGTATTGAGGATTAATGCCCCACAAAAGGGCACTAATATAGCACATCGACACGGTATTGATCCTGGGGCCTCACAGTTACGAGGCCATTGTTTTGTCACTGAACCATGACTGTACGCAGCGGGGGCTAGGGTAGGGGGCAGTTTCCATAAATTTAAAAAAAAACTGAAAATGCAATAAATTTTCAAAAATTTATTGCATTTTACCCCGGTCCCCAACATAAAAAAATCCTCTGGACGGCCATGCATTATGGCTCAAGGCATGGGCACAAAGAAGATTTTTAATGTTGAGAACCGGGGTAAAATGCAATAAATTATTGAAAATTTATTGCATTTTTTATTTTTATTTTTATTCATGGAAACTGCCCCCTACTCTAGCCTCCGCTGCGTACAGTCAAGGTACAGTGACAAAGCAATGGCCTCGTAACTGTGAGGCCCCAGGATCAAAACCGTGTCGATGTGCTATATTAGTGCCCTTTTGTGGGGCATAAATCCTCATTACTGTCATTTATGACTTAAGGGCATAGGTCCCGTAGTTGATAAGCATAGTAGCATACATATGCTTTAGCAGTCACGCAAAGTACACATTGGCAAATTATTGTTCAATAAAATCTGAAAATGTATACTATTATCTAGATCTATTATTATTAAATTATTTTTAAAATAATTGCATAAATTGGGATTTAATTTTTTTTCCACCTTTATGAGCGACAGTGTATAGCAATGTGATCTTTATAATTGTGATCACATATTTTTTTTAAAGAGGGTGCAGCACAGTTTGCAAACAAGTAGCCTACTGAATTATCTAATGGTCAAAGCTACAAGTGAATCAGCATTAACCAAAAAAATTAAGTCTCTCCACCACGCTGCCCATTCAAATCCATATTGAAGAGAGAGAGAAAAAAATCAAGATAAAGAAAGAGAAGAGATTAGAAGGGAGAGAGAGAGAGAGAGAGAGAAAGAGGGGGAGGGGGAGGGGGAGTGGCGATGAGATAAAATATAAGAGGGGTTGACTTAGCTATATAAAGATTATGTACACGGTCTGTTGTTTGTTTTGTTTTGTTTTGTTTGTTTGTTTTTTTCCTTCCCCCCTTCTTTAATCACATTCTCAAACAACAATATAATACTGCATTATACTTTATTACTGTTTAGGTGGCAGCACCAATAAAGCCCTTTGGCTTTCCTAGCTGTCTCCACATTCATATATATTGTTGTTGTTGTATTGTATTGTAAATGTTTCTCTTTAACTTGTACGCTATGTTTTGTATTTTATATGTTTGTTATGATGTTTTTATGATGAATGAAATAAAGTTAAATTCAATTCAATTCAATATATATTTATTGTCTAAATAAATTCTTTGAAAAAACAAAATTAGACAGAATGTTACTTAATAAATACGCCTGGCAATGATATTGTACATATACGAATAGCAACTCACAATACATTTACACTATTCTAAAAGATATATATTTTTTAAATTAAACTTTCTTAATAGAAACACATATCAAATAAGTATTTATCAATACATTATCTTTCTATATAATTATTTATATATATTATTATATCCAAAAACACCACCATAATACATTATAAACATGTATTTCAAAATCGAATTATCAAACCATTCACCACATGTTTTGTTTATTTACCGAATTTCCTTGCAGTCTAATATAGGAGGTCGATATTATAAAAACAAAGCACTGAAATCACCACGGAATTACAATTTTTTATGCAAACTTGTTATATCAGAATCCCACACCTTTTCAATAATATATCATCAAAGAAATGAACAATAATATGCGAATACTACAAGTTGATATTGACATTTTATAGGTCTTAAACCGGAGGCGTATATAATAACATCTTTGCGGAATACGTCATTCTAAACAAGCTTTATAATTACATTTATTACGAACACTTAGATTCAACTGTATATCTAAATTCTTCACGGCCCTATATCATGACGAGTCTGGACCAAGATGGCATAAGGCTCAACTAATTCCACTAGCCTGGAATATATACACCAGGTATATTAATCCTAATATTAACCCTAACGATCCTTTCATTTCTGTGCATTTCGTTCTTGTTTTCTGTTGATAGGTTTTCTTTATGCTATTGAAGCCCAAATGGCACAGCAAAGACTTGATGGTTTTGTTCTGGTTTTCTTTTTTTGCTTGTGAGAGGATTTTCGGACTTATACAACATTCTCACGACCTAACAAGCAAAAGGTCATGAGAAAATTCAAAATTTTATAGAAAGTTTTTTTCGTAAAAAAATAAAACGTTGTGTTTCCTGGTTAGCCATGATGCAATGTAAGTCCTTTGTTGTGCCTAATACATTATTCCAATTAGATGTTATTTCTCTGATGATTTAATTAAGTTAACAGCCAAAAGAGAGAGAGTGAAGATAGTATTTACCGCACACGTATACGTTTTACGTCTTAGTGAAACGTCGGCCATTTCATTATGTCCATATACAAATCATCTACTGTAGATGATTTGTATGTTCGTTCATTTGTTGTAACAACAAATGAACGAACATACATTATCTGTAGAATGAAAATAAACATTAACATCTTAACACTTTCTGAAATGAAAATAGGTACGTTTTGATTCTTTTCCAACCATATTCATAACACGGTTATACAATTTATATTTCAGATTTAAATACAATACGCGAAAGAATACAAGATACTGTACAAAGCAAGTGAAAAGTTAATAAATAGCACGTGACTGAGGATTATCGCAGATTTCAACATTTGTATCAGCATTTTCTGGAAGGGGAATACTATCAAATAGCTTGTCATAAATTATGACAGTGGGCATAGTTGGGACTATAGCTAGCTAAGAGAGATAGGCACGCCACTGGAAGTTACTCGCTATTCGTCAGTTATTTTATGGACCATGCATCAATAGTTCCCTCCTTGATTGTATACCTGTGTATTGTCTATTGCAACATGTATTATTATCTCTTAATTTAAGGTAATCAGATTTAAATCCGATCTTTGATAGAATCATCAATGTTAGACGATAAGAATAACAAGATGTTAGACGTTGTAATACAAAATGTTTGTTCCAGTCATATTGTGTGAGAAAATTACCTATACCGTGTGTCTCAAAAAAAACGTAACACTTTTGAAATGGTTGCCAAATTGAGCATATATAATTTTATGAAAAAATGTCTATATGTATGGAAAGCTAAAGGACCAACCTTTCATATGATATGAAAAAATTAAAAAAAAATCATGCTTCGATGGACAGTGTTCACTTAAGTTAGAGGTATGAAAATGGGCCTGCGCAGGATTTTTCCTTCCAATTTTGGACAGGTAAATTACTTGTAACTTACAAAATAAGGTCGATATGAGATATTCATGATCGATGGATCAAAAGGATATTTTGAATCAAAAGGATATTTTGAATACCTCGAATTCTGGTATTTTCAATGCATAATGAATGATGTACTTAGCTATTACATGTTTGGGTCATTCATAAAACCTGAATAAAATGTGATTGATGATCCACCAAACTTACGGAAGAAAACTGATAAAGAAAAGGCAAGGGGTAGGTGATGGGATGGGAAAAGGTTGTGGGGGGGAGGAGAGTGGGTTGCATAATGTCAATTATGATTTTGAATACGGTATTTCAATTTAACATTTTCCCATTCTTCCTTCATCCTGTTCACATCTACCAGATCAATGATACAATAAGATGGGAGTGGAAGTTGGTGTGTGTGTGTGTGTGTGTGTGTGGCAGGGGTGGTGTTTGGGGATTGATAAATGACAGAGAGAAAGGACTGGTATTCAAAACATCCTTTTAACTCTTAATCCATCGATCATGAATATCTCATATCAAACTTATTTTGTATGCTAAAAGTAACTTACCTGTCCAAAATTGGAAGGAAAAATCCTGCGCAGGCCCATTTTCATACCTCTAACTTAAGTGAACACTGTTCATCGAAGCATGATTTTTTTTTCAATTTTTTCATATCATATGAAAGGTTGGTCCTTTAGCTTTCCATACATATCAACATTTTTTCATAAAATTATATATGCTCAATTTGGCAACCATTTCAAAAGTGTTACGTTTTTTTTGAGACACACGGTATAACAGCTCTGGCAACTCTTGTTTCCTTTTAATATTATATGTAAATTATATAAGGTAACGTATACATTATGGGAGGGAACTATTTGAAGGTCCCAGTGGTCACAACGTTATGGGTTACTAGAAGGTTCATTTTTCCGCAGTTTGATAATTCTGAAGGTTGATAATTCCAAAAATGATTCAGGGACCTAGTTAATTTTCGGAAGTATGAACCCCATCAAATTTTCTGAATTATGAACCTTCAAAATCACGAACCTTCAGAAGAAAAAAAAAATCGGAGTTACGCACCTTCTGAAACTAAAAAACGACATGACTTGTTATTGTTACAACTATACATTAATATCTAAATTTGCTACTGCATTGTCACGTTTGCGTTTGGAGCCATCTGTGGAATTATGTTCACAATCGAGGGGTAAAGTCGTGAGAACAAAACACCTGAAAAGATCCCCAAGACCAAGAAAAATAACATCACTGAAGCCGCCTTGCTCTTCAATGGATCAGATACAGAGCTGCAAAAGAAAAAGAAGAAGAAGAAAAAGGACAAGGTAAAGAGGAACAAGGAGAAAAAGAACAAGAACAAGAAGAAGAGGAAGAAGAGAAAGAAGAAACGGAGAAGAATGAAAAGAAGAACAAAAGAAGAATGAGATGAAGGAGATGGAGAATTAGAAGAACAAAAAGAAGAATAACAAATATTTTATTATTGTATACAAATCTATTATCATAATCTAACCTTACAGGCTGATCACTTATCTTTCTTCACATTTTCATAATTTTTTAAGGGTTATAGTCCTTATCATGATTAAAGCATTTTGATATTCCTTTTTTCTAAATACGATTTCAAGAAATGCCGAGAAAATATTTTGCATTAAAAAAATAAAGAATATAATAGTTGGAAAGTTCACTACTAAAAAGAGGAGATTGATAATTTAGACTTAAATACCTCTATTTAATTACTTTCGGGAGTAAGAAAGGTATAGGTCAAGGATGGATATACATTAATACAAATCTTTGCGCCGTAAAACACAACGACCGCTACCATTTAGGGCATTTTAAAAAACTTGTATTGATACAGCCATCCGGTGAGGCAACCCCGGGTTAACAGGCCATTGATGATGATAATGATGATATTATCATTATTAATATTAGTAGTTGTTGTAGTAGTAGTAGTATAGTAGTAGTAGTAGTTGTAGTAGTAGTGGTAGTAGTAGTAGTAGTGGTGGTAGTAGTAGTAGTAGTGGTAGTAGAAATAGTACTAGTAGTAGTAGTGGTAGTAGCTGTAGTTATAGTAGTAATAGTAGTAGAAGTAACAGTAGTAGTAGTAATATTAGTAGTAGTAGTAGTTGTAGTAGTAGACAGTAGTAGTATAGTAGTAGTAGCAGTAGTAGTAGTAGGAGAAAAAAATTGCAATGGGTACATTTTGATGAGAGGCCGAAATACATTACGCCCCTTCCTCGTATGTATGGGGATGAATTCCTACCTCTTACCTATCTCTGTTTTTGAATAAGCCACTGTAACTGATAATATTAATAGTAGTACATGTAGGGTCATCACATCAATTATTCTTATCATTATTATCATTATTATTATTATTAATATTATTACTATCATCATCATGATTATACTTATTTGATTACTTTATCCCGTCGTCGACAATAATAGTCTTCAGGTAGCCATTGGACAGAGAGAAGACCACAACAAAGAAGGCATACGCGATGTCGTTTTTAAGCCAAACGGGTAGAGTTCGTTGATCAGGGCGATAGTTGCAGAAGATGAACATGATGAATATGACACGGACGATGACGGCGAGGCGTGTCAATCGAGGGAATCTCTGTAGTAAAATAAAATGATTATTATCATTGAGATTCATTCCTTGAAATAATTTTTGTTTCTTTTCCATATTGATGTATTTGTAATTTTTCTTTATAATATGAACATTTCAACTTTGTTTCAATCTTTGTTTGTATCAGTCTCCCGACTGTTTTAACAAGGCATTTTGATTCAATAAACCGAAATGAATGAATGAATGAATGAATGATTCCATATACACTATACCATGAATGGAGTATCCAGCCAGTGGCAAAGCGTTGCACATACACATCGGGGAGGGTGTCGCCCCCGGAGAAAAAAATTGCAATGGGTACATTTTGATGAGAGGCCGAAATACATTACGCCCCTTCCTCGTATGTATGGGGATGAATTCCTACCTCTTACCTATCTCTGTTTTTGAATAAGCCACTGTAACTGATAATATCAAATGAAACCTCCTCATGATTTTGTGGTCCTTTTGTAATGCAAAAAATAAATCACTAAAAACAGAACGTATTAAAGTTTATTAAACAACGAATTTTGTTCTCTCTTATTTATTCAATCAAAAGACCTTATCAAATGATTTTAGAAGTGCCCCTCCCCCTATCGCGTTTGAAGAGAGGTTTTCGGCCGCGCTACTTTTGCCACTCTTGACACACGTATTACAATTTGGTACACGTTAGGATGCGAAAGTCATGGTAGTTTGATCAACATTGTAACCATCAATACAACGGCGTCTGGCTGGAATGCGCCAACAGGGAGTGAAGAACAGGCGCGGATCCAGGGGGGGGGCCGAGCGGGCCTTGGCCCCCCCCCCCCCCCGCAAAAAAAAAAAAAAAGAGAGAAGAAAGGAAAAGAAGGGAAAGGGAAAGAGGAGAGAAAGGGAAAGAAAGAAGAGGAAGAAGAAAAGAAAAGGGGGAAAAGGAGATCGGGGGGGGCGAAAGGGCCTTGCCTCCCAGACTGTTGACCCCCCCCCCCCCCCCCAATCAAAAAAATAAGAGAGAAGGAAGGAATAGGAAAGAAAAAAAGGAAAGAGGAGATACTGGCGTACTGATGGGGGGGGGGGGCTTGGGGGAAATCAAATTCAAACGTGGTTTATTTCTAATTCCACAACGGTGGATTCCAAATAATGCTGAAATGACATAATTTCCGAGATTTTTCCTCACTTTTTAGTAAATTATAGGTTTGTATGTGTTTGTTGGAAAATGACAAATTCCTAAATTTACAGCCAGGCAAGAAATATGATTCTTGAGATTCCTACATGTCAGGGCCCGAGGTACGGCGGGGATCGGGAGCCCCGAGCTCCCCCCCCCCCCACTTTTTTGAAAAAGTATATTAAAGAGAAATAATATAGAATGAGAGCAAGAAAGAAAGAATAGTTAACTGCCAGTGTTAAACCCCTGAGCTTGCGGGGTTAGACAAGGTATCAAAATGTGTTTATCTGACCGCAGGCGCGTAGCCAGGGGGGGGGGGGGAGGGCGGTCCCCCCAAATCGGAAGAGGACGTAGGAAGAAAAAGGAGCAGACAAAGAACATCTTTGAAATTCAGACAAGGATTAAGAGTATAGAGAACGGTACAACGCATCGGCTTCTTTCTCTAATAATTTAATGAAACGTCAAAGCGTCGCGCAGGAGGGAGGGAGGGGGGACTGAATTCAGACAAGGATTAAGAATCGAGAACGGTACAACGAATCGTCTTCTTTCTCTCATAATCTTATGAAACGCCAAACCTGCCGCGCTTCGCGCGGGAGGGGGGAACCTGAATTCAGACGAGGATTTAGAGGCTAGAACGGTAATACGAATCTTTAATGGCTTAATGAAACGTAAAAGCTTCCGCGCTTTGCGCGGGATGGAGGGGGAACTAAATTCCGATGAGGATTATTTTCGAGAACGGTACAACGAATCGTCTTATTTCTCTAATGATTTAAGGAAATTTAAAAGCTTCCGCGCTTCGCGCGGGGGGGGGGGGGAACCTAAATTCAGACGAGGATTAAGAGGCGAGAACGGTAATACGAATCTTTAATTGATTAATGAAACGTAAAAGCTTCCGCGCTTTGCGCGGATGGAGGGAGAACTAAATTCCGATGAGGATTATTTTCGAGAACGGTACAACGAATCGTCTTCTTTCTCTAATGATTTAATAAAATTAAAAGCTTCCGCGCTTCGCGCGAGAGGGGGGAACCTGAATCCAGACGAGGATTAAGAGTCGAGAACTGTACAACGAATCGTCTTCTTTCTTTAATAGTTTAATAAAACGTCAAAGCTACCGCGCTTCGCGCAGAAGGGGAAGGGGGGGGGGCTGAATTTAGACAAGGATTAAGAGTGGAGAACGGTACAACGAATCGTTTTATTTCTCTAATGATTTAAGGAAATTTAAAAGCTTCCGCGCTTCGCGCGGGAGGGGGGGGGGGGGGAACCTAAATTCAGACGAGGATTAAGAGGCGAGAACGGTTATACGAATCTTTAATGGCTTAATGAATCGTAAAAGCTTCCACGCTTCGCGCGGGATGGAGGGAGGACTAAATTCCGATGAGGATTATTTTCGAGAACGGTGCAACGAATAATCTTCTTTCTCTAATGATTTAATGAAAATAAAAGCTTCCGCGCTTCGCGCGAGAGGGGGGGGGGGGAACCTGAAACCAGACGAGGATTAAGAGTCGAGAACTGTACAACGAATCGTCTTCTTTCTTTAATAGTTTAATAAAACGTCAAAGCTACCGCGCTTCGCGCAGAAGGGGAAGGGGGGGACTGAATTTAGACACGGATTAAGAGTGGAGAACGGTACAACGAATCGTCTTATTTCTCTAATGATTTAAGGAAATTTAAAAGCTTCCGCGCTTCGCGCGGGAGGGGGGGGGAACCTAAATTCAGACGAGGATTAAGAGGCGAGAACGGTAATACGAATCTTTAATGGCTTAATGAAACGTAAAAGCTTCCGCGCTTCGCGCGGGATGGAGGGAGAACTAAATTCCGATGAGGATTATTTTCGAGAACGGTGCAACGAATAATCTTCTTTCTCTAATGATTTAATGAAAATAAAAGCTTCCGCGCTTCGCGCGAGAGGGGGAAATCTGAATCCAGACGAGGATTAAGGGTCGAGAACTGTACAACGAATCGTCTTATTTCTCTAATGATTTAAGGAAATTTAAAAGCTTCCGCGCTTCGCGCGGGAGGGGGGGAACCTAAATTCAGACGAGGATTAAGAGGCGAGAACGGTAATACGAAATCTTTAATGGCTTAATGAAACGTAAAAGCTTCCGCGCTTCGCGCGGGATGGAGGGAGAACTAAATTCCGATGAGGATTATTTTCGAGAACGGTGCAACGAATAATCTTCTTTCTCTAATGATTTAATTGAAAATAAAAGCTTCCGCGCTTCGCGCGAGAGGGGGAAATCTGAATCCAGACGAGGATTAAGGGTCGAGAACTGTACAACGAATCGTCTTATTTCTCTAATGATTAAGGAAATTTAAAAGCTTCCGCGCTTCGCGCGGGAGGGGGGGAACCTAAATTCAGACGAGGATTAAGAGGCGAGAACGGTAATACGAATCTTTAATGGCTTAATGAAACGTAAAAGCTTCCGCGCTTCGCGCGGGATGGAGGGAGAACTAAATTCCGATGAGGATTATTTTCGAGAACAGTGCAACGAATAATCTTCTTTCTCTAATGATTTAATGAAAATAAAAGCTTCCGCGCTTCGCGCGAGAGGGGGGAACCTGAATCCAGACGAGGATTAAGGGTCGAGAACTGTACAACGAATCGTCTTCTTTCTTTAATAGTTTAATAAAACGTCAAAGCTACCGCGCTTCGCGCAGGAGGGGAAGGGTGGGGGGCCTGAATTTAGACAAGGATTAAGAGTGGAGAACGGTACAACGAATCGTCTTGTTTCTCTAATGATTTAAGGAAATTTAAAAGCTTCCGCGCTTCACGCGGGAGGGGGGGGAACCTAAATTCAGACGAGGATTAAGAGTCGAGAACTCGACAACGAATCGTCTTCTTCTCTAATAGTTTAATAAATCGTAAAAATTTCCGCGCTTCGCGCGGGAAAAAATTTAATTCAGACGAGAATTATTTTCGAGAATGGTATAACGAATCGTCTTCTTTCTCTAATAATTTAATGAAACTTCAAAGCTTCCGCGTTTCGCGGAGGAGGAGGGGGAATCGCCCCTACCTGCACCGACCCCCCCCCCGCATTACGTCACTGTTGGTCAACATTACGTACCAATATTTGGCTCTCATAATTTCAAATTTGGGCCCCCCCCCCCCCCCCCCTCTAAGAAATCCTGGATCCGCGCCTGGTGAAGAATGTGCATACAATAAATGTGCAGGCAAGCCTGAATGCGATGACCAGGGGGGGTGTTTCACAAAGATCCTAAGTTGAACTTATCTCTAAGTTGGACTTAAAAGTTATGGAAAGCCATTAGCATCCTTGAAAATATTTTGTAAAAGTTATTTAAAAGGCATAAAATGTTGATTTAAATCATTCATATTTTCTATTATAATGAGAGATATCATGTTCTGTATGTAGAATTTATGAAAAGTCTAAAGTACTTGAATTTTTGCTTTAGAATATATTTTACTTTAAGGCTACAAATGGCTCTCCATAATTTTTAAGTCCAACTTAGAGATAAGTTCAACGTAAGATCTTTGTGAAACACCCCAGGTCAATTTCATCTGTAAAGCGCTATATCAAGCCAGGATATTATTACCATATTAATATTATTGTTATTATCATTATTATTTTGTTTGTCATCATTAATATTATTATTAATATTTAATTATATTACATGTTTTATCATTATTATTATCATCATCATTATTATTACAACTATTATATTTATTACTATCATTATCATTGTTGCTGTTGTTGTTAATGTTATCATCGACATTTTATTATATGATTGTATTAAATCATCACCCATTTTAGCACCCCAGCCAGGATACTTCCAATAAAGTCACAGGAATTAAAGGTGAAGAAGCAGACAAGCAGGACAAAGTATTTCTCCGGAAGTTTGATGGTGTCTTTGGGACGTTTGATTGATTGGATGTTACCCAGTACTTCCGGGTAAAGCTGCAAGGTCACGAAGAACGTCATCCAAATATTGAAGATCTGCCACTTTGCCTGTAATTATAACATATATATTATGATGGTTTATCCTTTACATAATAGGCTACCGAACATTTTGCTAAACATAAGAACATATCCCTTATAACGAATTACTATGGTACATGGTATTTTGGCCAAGGTACATATACCATGGTACCATTATAATTATTAGTGTACTCTACGTAATATTATAATAAGGCCATAGTAGTACTGTCTGTATCATTGTACACATACCGTGGTTCTACTGTACCATGGTAATACCATGAAAACCATGGTAGTACCTTGGATTTTTTTTGTTGTTGTAAAGGATGATATTTGAAAATTATCATTGTATAATTTTTGGATTTTAATTGTGGTCGCTGTTTCATTAGGCCTAACATCGTGCTTCTCTGGATAACTATAATAAGATAACTATCCCAATAAACAAAATCACGTGAAAATCACGTCAATATCAAGGTATCGACTTGAGGAGAGTTACGTTCTTCAAACACCGGACATTTACGTAAATGTGTTAATACGTTTATTGCACTAGGTCACTTAAAACACACGTACACTAAATCACGCAATTTTCACTGCAATATCACCATTATAATAACGTGATTATCCCTACCTTGGAGACCATGGTTTGGAAACCTAATACTCCCGTGTTTTTTTGGTTATGAAATTACATCTTCATAAACGAAATTATCGCGTCACAGAAACACGTGAAGCGTTAGTGATAGTTTTAGTCAAAATATCTGCGTGAAATTCACGTTAATATTACGTCGCAGAGGAAATATATTACTGTAACCCGCGTTCAACCCAATAATTACGCAAATGTTACACAATAAATAAACCAAAATAATGACGTTCTCATCCCGTTTCTGAACATCGTGTTTTGGATCTCCATAATTACGTCCAGGCGCGCCGGAAGCAGTTTGGGATTAGAGGGTGGGGGGGGGGGGTGGTTGCAAACATCCAGAGGAGAAAGCTAGTTGCAACTGGTCCAGTTGATGAACCAGTTAATGCCAACTGGTAACCCCGGAAATTGAAATGGGCTAAATGATCCAGTTGATCCAGACCAGTTAGAATTCAACTGGTCTAGCTGAGCCATTAGAACCATTTGATAAAACTTCCAACCAGTTGAACGGCAACAACACTTCAATACTGGTACGTCTGCATTTCCAATGTAAAGGCATTGGTAATAAGTAGACTTACATAATTTAATTAATCGAAATTTTTTCATATACTTGTATTTTATTGAAATTCTTTTAGTTCTAGTTAATGTTTTCCTTATTCATGTTTAATTAAATGTAATTTATACGAAGTAGCGAAATGTCCTAATATCTGGTAATTTATATTTGTAGTATTTTCGAAATGAATTGCATATAACTAAATCATCAGTAATTAAGAAATATGCTGTAAATTCAGATAAACTGTTTAAAAACATAGATCTGCACGCACCCCATATTCAATATGCAAATTAATTTGTGTCAGCTGGTTCAACTGGAAACATGCCAACAGTCAGCCAGCAGTCATCAACTGGTGCAACTGGAAATATGCACACAGACCGGTTATCAACTGGTGCAATGAAAAGATGCCAACAGTCAGTTAGCAACTGGTGAAAATAGAAATATGCCAACAGACACGGGATTATCACCACGGAACTTTAATGGTAACTGTGAAAACCATCAAGACACCAAGAATAACTCATTGTTCACACCTGGAAATCACGGAATACCCAGCTTAGATTAATAATCCGTTTGAGTCACGAGATCATCACCGCGGAACTGCTGGCAACTTTGACTACCATTTACATAGGTGTTTTAAGACACCTAATAATTACTAATTTTTCACACCTAAATATCACGAATTCACAGCTAGATTAGTAATCAGTTTTAGCTACGTGATCATCACCAATAAAGTTATGGTAACTTTGAAACCATTTAAAAAGGTGTTTTAAGACACCTAATAATTACTAATTTTTCACACCTAAAAGTCACTTATGCCCAGCTTAGATTAATAATCCGTTTGAGTCACGAGATCATCACCGCGGAACTGCTGGCAACTTTGACTACCATTTAAATAGGTGTTTTAAGACACCTAATAATTACTAATTTTTCACACCTAAATATCACGGATTCACAGCTTAGATTAGTAATCAGTTTTAGCTACGCGATCATAACCAAGAAAGTTATGGTAACTTTGAAACTATTTAAAGAGGTGTGTAAGACACCTCAGAATTACTAATTTAATATAACCAGAGATTCACGGACAGAACAATAAGACGATTAGCCGGTGTAAGTAACGTGATTATTACCATCAATCTTGGATAACCTGTGAAACCAATCGATTAAGGTGCTTACAAGACCAAATAATTACTTAATTATCACCACATCGGTTAACGGACAAAAAACTCGTTGCTTGGTCAAGTGGTTATTTGGTCATAAACACGTGATTACAGAGGTAAGTGGAATCACGTTACTCCAGTCGCGTGATAAATTGGTGGTTTTTAGGTTAGATGAAAACGTGAACAGGAGTACCTTTTTTGTTTAAATGAAAGCACGTGTCGATAACGTTTAAATTTATTTCAAAAGGCACCATACTTTAAAATCACTTAAAATACACTCCCAAAAGAGGTTACTTTTTAGTGTTTTGTTTATTAGGATGATAAGATTATGATATATGATATGATATGATATATGATAAAGATATATGATATTGATTTGGTATAATTGTTATGAATGATAAGGTATTATGACATGATATTGTGGAGCCCACAGAATACCCCCCCCCTATTTTTTTGTATATCTTTGACTATGTATGTATGACACAAGTATATTTCTAGCCCCCATACAGTCCCTCCTTTTAGTTGATTAGGTACCCCCTCCTGCGAGAGTGGCCTCACCCAACAACTCATCTAATCACACCAGCTGGGATACCAGGAGTGGCTTCTCACTTTGTTTTTTGCCATTCATCCTAGTCAACACCTTTCTTATTTTGTCTTCCTTTAATAGGTATGCCCCCCTCATCGGGACGGGCGCTACAAATTTGGCGACCTTGCCAGGACGCGCAATTTTTTTTTTACACGCTAGCCTGGCCATTTCTATGATAAACACCATGGAAACGACTAATATTAGTCTAGCAGCCTACATGCGAGGTGCATGATGATACACATGTACTTAATGCATGACAATCATCAGATAAAGGACATTAGCTGGCCCTTTTAAATGAGACGGCCATCGCAGCCATTGGGCGAAGGAATTCAAAAACTTAATCTATTTTAATTTAATTTAGGAATTTTACATTAATCTTGATCTAAGGAGACACGAACGAACGAACGTTCGGGAACGTTCAGCTATATAGCAACAAGTTAAACTGCGGTAGTGCATACCTATATGTAGGCTTTATCACCAGCGCACTTTTACGAGTATTACGGCGAAAGTGGCCAGGCTAGCGTGTAAAAAAAATATTCGCTGCATGGACGGCCATCGTCAAAGAGACACGAGGACGATGTGTCGTCCTATGACACGAACAGTTGGATAATCGAAGAAGCAGTGATGTAATGATAAAAAGGACCAGAAGTCAGAGATCCGGAGAAGACCATCCCTGATTGGAAATGAGGTTGGCTCAGCATCAGAGAGAATGGGACAAGCTGCAGAGAGGAGAAAAGGCTACTACGAGCGTGCAGTATGCAGCAGGGTGCTACAGCAAGGAGATATGGTTCTGGTGCGAAGTCTGGCCCCTCCAGGTGGCCAAGGGAAGCTTCATCCTTACTGGGAGGAAATAGATGGCGGAGCAGTGAGTGGAGTCAAGGATGTCCAGTGGTTCTTCAAGCCGCCACCCTCAACAGCCCAGCCACGGCCTGCACCGTTCCAGTTCCGGTATGACCCACCATCCTACACCCATCAAAGGCCATTACAGATACAGACGCCAGTAGCCCACGAGCAACTAACTCTCTACCAACGTCAGATGACAGAAGACAAGCTTCAATTTTCCCAGCGAGCGAGTCGATCATTGAGGAATGCCCCAAACATATTCTTTTGTTTTAAATATATACATTAGAGGCATCGTTATTTAGAATCATGTGCTAGCTGTTTAGTAAACCAGAAATACGAGTAACGCGAAGTAGTAGGATGAAACAAGTTGTAAATCGTTTCATGAATGTGGTCTATAAGGAAACAAGCGATGACACTCGATAGTGATCAATTGATCTATGTGATAAAGTCTTCGGAATGAGTCGCGACTTCCAAAGAAACCTTCACCGTATGTCAGGCGCGGCCCGTAGAATGGGTTAATGTTTCGCAAAGTTTATTTGTATGTAAGAAAAAGCACGTAATTCTGATGTGATGTTAT